>JAQSVH010019357.1:0-11270 GCA_029448705.1 Adansonia digitata | reverse complement strand
ATTTACCAATAAACAATCTTTAATTACAAACTTAAACACGTAAAAAGTCCAATTAAACATTGATATGAAAATTTTGTGTTCGAAAGAATTAATAAAAATTTAAGAGAGAAAAAATTATTGGGCTTTATCAAAAAATTAAAATGGGCCTAATTGGGCCATATCAAAATATTAATAGAATAATCACAAATTAGCTTATTGGGCTTGTAGAGAATGAAATGGGTTTGGGAAAATTCAAAAATAGGCTTGGCAAAGTTACTAGGCTTGTTAAGAAATTACTAGGTTTCTTGGGCCTATTTGCAAAATTTGAAAGTTTTAGGCCCATCAAGGAAATTTAGCGCAAAATAAAAATAAAAATTTTCATGGAAATCCATAATGTTGAACTCTAAAGGAAAATTTTGAGAAATTTTACATAAAAGAAAAAGGTAATTAAAAAATTCTAAGCTCATAAAATTTACAAAAAAACCTTCACGAAAGAAAATTGATATATGAAAAAAATTTAAAACTCATAAAATAAATTAAATTTTCAAAAATTGATTTAATATGGATTTAATGAAAATATTTAAAGAATTTTAAAAATTATAAACTTAGAAAAATCCTATCAAAAAATTTGCAGAGTAGAAAACTTTGTATTTTGAAAACAAGAAAATTCTAAAAATATATTCAAATTTTATAATAATGAGTTTTATACAACACATTTATCAAAATATTAATTTATAAAAATAATAAAGATAAAAACTAAAAACCATAATACTTTTTACCTAAAAATTTCACTAGTATGACACTCATAGCATTATAAAAAATTCAAATTTAATAAATAAATTTAACAACTTGACATATTGTGGTATAAAATACCATTATGAATTTTTCCTTGAACAATTTTTTCGAGGTGGATATCAACATAAATACCAAATATGTATCAGTAAATGTAATGATGATTAACTTTTCAATATTACAAAAAGTTCTCAATAAATTCGTAAAATGAGAAATTTGACCGTGACAACATTTACAAAATGGATTTCTAAAATTTGACAAGAAAAAATTCAAAAACAAATTTTTTCTTAAATATTCATCCTTTTTATCCCAGATTAGCCCTTGAAATTGCTCTTTTTCTGTCAGTGCACATGCAGCCATTTAAGCATGAATGAAAAGGTCTTGAAAATATCTAGTTCACCTAGAGGTGGTGGCCTTCAACTAGTGTAGCTGCTAAGTTCTTAATCTCGAATATTTAAGACTATTGAAAAAAGCATCTGGAAGAAATTAGGTGTCTATAGCTGCTACTCTTTGACCATTACTAAGCATAGGAATAGGGCAAAGACTAAATAGACAATTTCGTTAGGACCATAAAACAAACTAAACTAAGAAAAATTTTACATTGATAACAAAACAACCAAGGATAAAACCTGGATTAAAGATAAAGTTGACTAAGGTAAAACATAAGTCTGAGAGGATTGACCAAGGAAAAACCTACATCTGAAAGAGGTAATCAGGATGAAACCATGCAAGTCAACTTAGATGATCAGGATAAAACCTAAGTTTGATAAAGGTTGGCGAGGATGAAAACATTCGAGTAAGCTTGAGATGACCAGGGCGAAACCTAAATCTGAAGTATGTTGACAAGGGCAAAACCAAACGAGTCAACTTAAATGACTAAGGTGAAACCTACATCTAAAATGGGTTGACTAGGGTGAAACCATATTTAACAAGTTTAAAAGGTTGATTGGGGCAAAATCTATAAGTCAACAAGTTTAAAGAGATGAAACCATACAAGTCAACAAATCTAAGAGGTTGAATGAGATGAAACTGTATAAGTCAATGAATCTAAAGGGTTGACTGGGATGTACCGTAAGGTTCAACAGGTAAAAAGGTTGACCATGACGAAATCATATGAGTCAAAGAATTTAAGGGTTTAACCAAGATGAAATCGTATGACTGAATAAGCAAAAGGGATTGATCGGGATGAAACCATATGAGTTAATAAGTAAAAGGGTTCACTGGCATGAAACCATAGAGTCAACAAATGTTTAGAATTAACTGGGATAAGACTATATGAGTTAACAAATCTAAAATGTTAAAATAACATTTAATACTTTAATGAATTGAAAGAATGAACGACTTACCTTTAGTTTTGAGGGAACAAGCATGATTGTTGCTCTTTTCTAGTGTTAAGCTTAACTTTTAATCTATAAATCATTGAATGTAAATGCAAGTGCATGTACAATGCAGATGATGGATTGTCATGATTTTATTATACAATCTATGAATTTGATCATTATTCATTATCTATGATCTAGCCTATTTTTAGATTGAAGGAATTTTTATGAAATGTAGCAAATATTTATTTTTCTTTTAATGAAGTGGGCCTATGCCTTTTACTTAGAGTTGAAGGCATTTTTTGAAAATGTTGTAGACATTTGTTCTTCTTTTTGGCAAAGAGAACCAATGCCTAAACCTCAAATTAAAGATATCTTTAGAAAATGGTGCGAGCAAGATAAGCCTACTCCTGTATGTGGAGTTAAAGGAATCTTTAGAAAAAGTTATGGTTATTGTTTTCTTTAGGTAAGGTAGGTTATGCATGTATTTGGCCTTCCTTCTAAGGAATTTATTTTCTTCTTATTGGAAATGTCCTTGAACCACCATTACCAAGTGTTTTTTTTTTGTTTTTCCTTTTATATTGTTCAACCATGTCATTTGTTTATTTTAAGCCTTTTTAGAATCTCTGAAGAATTGAAATAGTAATTAAGATCCTTATAATTTTTAACCAAAGAAATCTTTTTGTTATTTATTTTTAAAATGTTAGCCATCATTTATCAAAATGTTAGCATGACTAAAGGATTTGTTGAAGGTATGGATAAAAATATATATTTATATTATTCCAATTGAGAAAAAAATACAATATTGGTTTTCAATAAGAATAAGAATAAGGTATAGAACAAAATTAGGTATACGAAGATAAGCAAAATCTCCCATTTAATTCATTATAAGTCTTTCTTGAATGGGACATTACTCTTAGTGGATTAATCTTTTGAAGATATTTTCAATTGCACTCTGCCTTCCTCTTAGCCTCAACCTTTTAGCAAAATTTTCCACATACATGCTCGAGCTACCCTTTTTTGGTATTCAACTCGAAGTGTCCTTATTTTAACACCTTTATTTGGATGCCTTTTCTTGAGTTTTCATTTAAAAATGTGGCCATCCATTTATGCTAAAATCAGTGCCCCACATGAAAATGCTTTTTATACCACATAGCACTCTTCTAAATTTCGCACCTATTTACCACAAGGATCCTTTTGACCAGGGAGGACTTTCTTTAATACTAACTCCCCTTTATGAAATTACCTTAGGTAGAATTTCTTATTGTGGGCTCTCATAGTTCTTTTCTAGTAAATTCACCCATGTTGGATCACTTTTAGCCTCTTTTCTTCAATGAGATTCAACTGTTTATAGCAATCCTATACCCATTTAGCTTTTTCTAACTTGGCCTCTATTAATACCTGAAGTGAAGGAATTTTAACATTAATTGGTAGAATAGCTTTTATGCCATAGACCAATAAGTAAGGTGTTGCCCTAATAGAGGTCTGAGTTAAAGTTTGATAAGCCAGGTTTCTCATGCCAATCCTTATAAGTCTCTGCCATCTTTGCCATAATCCTCTTGATATTTTTATTAGTTGTTTTTACTTCTTCGTTCATCATTGGACGGTATGTCACTGAATTATGATAAGAGATTTTGAGCTAGGTACACACTTCTTTCATCAATTTATTATTTAAGTTAGAGGCATTGTCCATTATAATCCTTTTGGGGATTTCAAAATGGCAAATGATTTTGGTCTTAAAGAATTTTATCACTATTGACTTTGTTACATTTGCATAGGAGGCACCTTCAACCAATTTGGTGAAATAGTTTATAGCCACCAAATAAAACAATGACGACTCGAAGCTATAGGGATGATTGGTCCAAGAACGTCCATGCCCCATATAGAGAAAGGCCATGGAATAGTTATAACATGCAATGGGAAATGCGATATATGGATCTTATCTACATAAACTTGGCATTTGTGACATTTTTTATCATACATAATAAAGTCACTCTCCATAGTCATCCAAAGTGGCATAGCATCTATCATAACATGGCCCAAATACTAATCTTTACCTCTAGACCTAAAATGGCAGATATACCTATTGTTCCTATATATATATATCTATATATCATTATTTTTCTTTTATTTTAGGGGCTATATCGTTATTTTCTATCTTATCATTCTTTTTTTCTATCTGGGGACTGAGTTATCAATATGAATCACTCACTCGACTTAACCCTAAATAGTCATTATGAAATGACCATTTATTTTGGAGTCACCACCAATCTATTTGTCACCTATCAAGGTTTATGTTAAAGGTTACGAAACCTACAAAAATAAACTCTGAAATCTATGTGAATACTAAAGATCACATGAAAGGGTCCAAGAATAGGTTATAATCACAAGTAAGGATCAAACTTCTTATGATGCACAGTAATCGATACCTTATTAATCATATGTTAACATAAATTTTGATTTTTATTCAACTTTAATATTTGATATTTAATTATAATTCCCATATTTAAAAATAAAATTTATGACACAAATTTATTATTCCAAATAAGACAATCAAGTTTTTAATATTTTTGAAAACCAAATATCTTTCGCACCCTTTTAGAGAACCAGAAGAAGACAAAAGTTTTATCATTCTTTGTTGTACCCTGCTGGAGAACAATTAGAATACAAAAGGTTTTGAAAAATCAAATATCTTTTACAACCTTGGAGAGTCGAAGGAATACAAAAGGTTTTAAAAATGAAAATATCTTTTGTACCCTATTAAACAACCAGATGAATACAAAAGGTTTTATTTTTTTTTGAAATTCAAAAAATCTTGATTTTCATTTTTTTTTCAAAATAATTTTTTGTTATTAAAATAATAGGTAAAACCTTTATCATATGCTAGGAGAAATTCTGCATACTATTTTTACATCAAAGACATTGGCTTGATTGAAAAATTCCAATTTTATTTAAGTAATAATATAAAAATTCCTTAAGACTTGGTTTAGACTTAAAGTACTAAAATCTACTTTAAGGACCAGAATATGGTCGATAAGACCAAAATGTCCTTTAGAGGACTTTCGACATAAAAGTATCCAGTGATCCTAAAAGAGTCGATTCTAAAATAAGTTAATGAAAT
The DNA here is from genome assembly GCA_029448705.1 of Adansonia digitata. NCBI lineage: Eukaryota > Viridiplantae > Streptophyta > Magnoliopsida > Malvales > Malvaceae > Adansonia > Adansonia digitata. The sequence continues at coordinate 6,059 of JAQSVH010019357.1, read as the reverse complement.
GTCTTTAAGGAATACCTTTGACATATAAGTATCACCATACCCTAAAAGATTCTAAAACTTTATAGACAAACGAAGTTATACCTACTGTACAACTTTGAGGTGAAAGTATCCCAATTATCACATAAGGCTTGGTTCTAAAGTAAATAACTAAATGTCTCTAAGGTCTACCTTTAATGTAGATTTATCCTAGTAAGCCTAAAGGACTTAACAACACTATAAAAGATGAACTTATCCCTATTATGCATCTTCGACATATAAGTATCCTAATGATCAGAAAAGACTCAATTTTAAGGTAAATTACTAAAATATCTCTAAGTTATACCTTCTACATACAAGTATCTTGATAACCTAAAGGGCTTGATTACATCATACACAATTGAACCTCTTTTTATTATACACTTGACATATAAATATCTCAATGATCACAAAAGATCGATTCTAGAAAAAATTACCATAATACTCTTAAGGTGTACCTTCGGCCTATAAGTATCTCGATAACCTAGAGGACTTAAAAATGATATGAAATGACAATTATACCTTCCATGGGTAACTTAGATATCAAGATTGACCTAAAATGCAAAAATTGCTAATAGGTCCCTAATCTTTTCAAAATTACATTTCTTACCCTCATCAAAAAACTAAAGGAATATGGAAAGTTTTAATATTGCCTACACTCCTCCAGGAAACTAGAGAAATGCTAGAAATATTCTTAAAATATCAAAAATATGTCATTAACTCTAAAATGCAAGGTTTTTCTAAATGTGATGGCCATAGAAAAAAAATACTCCTAAAGATGTCTACATGATCTAGCTAAGCTTGGAGAGCCATAGAAAAAATTTTGCAATTTTTGTAATTTAGTCTTTATATTTTCTATAATTACAAAATAGCCTAAAAATTCAAAGCATCCCAAATCATCAAGATCAGATTCAGCCAAACATGGAATCACCTTTCCAAGGCTTTCAAAAATATAGAAAAATAATTTTTTACCCCTCAGAAGTTTCAAACTTTACAAAATAGTCTTAAATTTATAAAAGCATGAAATACTATTTCATCAAAGGTCACAATCATGTTCAACTATCATATATATCAACTAAAAGAGTTTTATTCATCACCTATTTTCATGAATATCAACATAAATATATGTCATAATTTTTACCAAGCACTAACATGCATAAACACATAATGAATAATTAATAAATGAACATAAAAATATTATAAATAACATAAAAATATATACAGGAAAATAATATTGTTTTTACCAATAAACATGAATTAACTTGATGAATATCAAACTATTTCTTGTAAAAATCAAATTTAATAACAAAATCGAGAAACTTTGATCATAGCTTTCATACTTGGCCTTTCAACATGGATCAAAATCCATGAGCACAATATTCACAAAGCTCAAAAACATAATATAAAAATTTAAAAATTTTACACAAAAAATTACCTTTAAAAGCTTGAAAAGTAAAGAATTTTAAGGTTTTTAGTTTTTTTTTTCCTTCCAAGCATCTAAATCCTTTTTTTGACAATTTTCTTTCCCTATTTCTAAGAGAGGATAGTTGGCTAAGGCATAAAGAATTGCGTTGCCTGATTGGTTTTACCAACTTCTAGCATTTTTCCTTTATTATTTTTTATTTGTGTATTTTACATTTTTTTTAGATTTTTTTTTTTTCATTTTGATAAAAAGCAATTAATGAATTTCTCATTTTGCATGGCGATGTCATCGACAACATCATCATCTAGAAATATGAAAGTTAAAAAAATTTTAATTTGATTAAAAATAAATTATAGGGACTAAACTATAACAAATTAAAAATTACATATTCAAAGAATAAATTTTCACATATCCAATTTAATTAAAAGTTTAATCAAAATAATTTTTTGGACATGTTAAAAAATAAAAATGGGCTTATTGTGCTTTTCAAAAAACATTTAATTGGCTTATCAGGCCAACTAAAAAAATTACAAGTTTTAAGGCCCATGAAATGTGAAAAACAAATTTTGGCCTATTAAAAATAAAATTAATAAAATTTAGTTATAGAAATTCCAAATGAAATTTTTGAGAAATTTTATGTGAAAGAAAAAGGTAATTAAAAATTTCTAGCTCGCAAAATTTTACTAGCAAAAACCTTTTTAGAAAAAATTATAATTTGAAAAAAATGCAAAAACCATGAAATACCTTGAATTTTCAAAAGCTAATTTAATATGAATTTAAGAATAATATTTAAAGAATTTTAAAATTTATAAGCTCAGAAAAATCCTACCAAAAAACTTTATGGAGTAAAAAACTCTGTACTTTGGAAACAGAAAAATTCTAAAAATATGTTCAAATTTTATAAAAATGAATTTTATTCAATACATTAGTTAAAATATTAATTTATAAAAATAATAAAAATGCAAACTAAATTCTAACACAATTTTTACTAGAAAAATTTCGTCAGTATGACACCGTGGTACTATGAAAAATTCATATTTAAGACCCAAAATTGGCAACTTGATACCTTATGGTAAAAAATGGTAATATGAATTTTTCCTTGAATATTTTTTATTTTTCAAAGTGAATATCAACGTGAATATTGCACGAGTATCAGTAAAAATATATTTCAATCACTTCACAAATTTTACAAAAAAATTCTCCAAAAATTTCTAAAAATAAAAAATTTGACTGTGATAACATCTACGAAAACAAATTTCAAAATTTTAAGAGAATAAATTTAAAAGCTAATTTTTTATTTAATGTTTGCCTTTTTTATTTGAGATTTGTTCTATATGACCCTTGAATTTGTGTTAATTTTATCACATGTACCTGCGACCATTTAGATATGACTAAAACATGCTTGAAAACATCCAGTTAACCTTAATATGTCAACCTTCATTAAGCGATCGTTAAATTCTTGATCTAGGATATTTTTGGATTGTTAGGAAAGAGGCCTAGACAAAATTAGGTGTCAATACCTACCCCTCTTTGGCCATTGCTAAGAGTCAGGAATAGGACAAAGGCCAAATAGATAAAATTTTGTTCGAGCCATATAAATTTTTCTAAAAAGCTTTTTTTTTTGTTTTGTCTTTTTGTTTTTCACATATATATACACCAACTGCATCATTTTTTTTACATTTAGGTGCCAATTCCGTAGATTGAGCCATCAGCTACTTTTGGGCTTTTTAAATTCCTAATGCCAACTTCACAAGGACAAAACCCTTAACTACTCTTGGGCTTAGTGCCAATTGCAATTAGGCTAAAGCCATTATCCATTTTTGAGCTTAGTGCGAATTGACATAGACAAAGCCATCAGCTACTCTTATGCTTGTGCCAATTTCAGTTAGGCTGAAACCATCATTAACACTAGGGGATAGTGCCAATTTTGATTAGGATGAAGCCATCATCTACTTTTAGGCTTCGTGCCAATTTCGATAGGAACATAACCATCAGCTACTATTGGGCTTGGTGCTAATTTCAACTAGGCTGAAGCTATCATCTGTTCTTGGGCTTAGTGCGAATTTTGACAGACATAGCCATCAGCTACTCTTGGACTTGGTGCAAATTTCAATTAGATCGAAGCCATCATCTACTCTTAGGCTTAGTTCTAATTTCGACAGAGACATAGCCATCAGATACTCTTATGCTTGGTGCTAATTTTGATTAGGCCAAAGCTATCATCTATTCTTGGGTTTTTAAAAGACTTCTTACCTACCTTACACGAGATCGTGTGAAGAGTTTAACCTTTTCACCTACCTAACATAGGAATGCATGAAAAGGCCATTTTTTTCAAAGTCTTCTTCACCTACCTAACATAGGATTACATGAAGAGGCTAGCTTTTCTCACCTACCTAACATAGGATTGCATGAAGAGGCCTTAGATTCATACATCATAAAGATTCCTATATGTCATTAAGGCCTCATCAATCTGAGCCTCATTGTTGCCATTTTTTTCTTTTGGATGGCTTATTGTTCAAGGTTAAAAGGTGACTTAATGTTTGCCCCTCAGAATCCTTCTTCCAGTCTTAATTTTAAGAATTTAGGAATTATTCAAGGTTTCTTGAAAAGTTATCAAATATCGAATTAGTGTTCATCAATTAATGGATATAACTTATGCAGTTGAATAAGTATCTACTATTGGCAAATTTACAAACTTCCATTAAAGTCATACAAAGTAAAAATTTCATCAAAATTCTAGGATTTATGGAATAAGATCACCTTTTCATTTTAACCTAGTAAAGAATTTACTTGCTTAAAATCTATAAACATTTCAAAATAATTTCAATCATGAATTTTTTGATATCAAGGATAATGGATATTTCATCTTCATCCATTAAGGATTTCTTGTGATTGATGATTGTAGACATCTTATTTTGCTCGAACTAGTTTTTGGCATTCTAAGAGTTAGGTAAAATATGATAAAATCAAAAAATAAAAATAAAAGCTAAGGGATGACTGTCGAGTGCCATGTTGCCAGGAACTAGTAAGCGACACGATGCTAAGAAAAATTTTTTTTAGGAAGGTACAAAATACCTATGGGCTGTATTAAAAAAATGTAAAAATGAGGCATCAAAGGCCACTTTTCATGGTGTCACCAAGGTCATTCAAATGCATAAACAAATCAATTTCCCTTTGTTTGTGACCAAGTTAAGGTAATCGAGAAGCTATAGGTATGTACTAGTTATATTGGGGCACAAGTATTGATTCGAGCCCTTTACGGTGCGAAAAACTTGAATTTTCACATGTAGTATCGATACAAGAGGGTTTAGTATCAATACCTAAGGTGTGGTATCGATACCTGGTATGTTTTTATCGATACAAACCTTAGCAGTGCTAAAGTTATGATTTTTGCTAAATGTATGGATACACAAGCATGAGTATCGATATAAATCCATGAAGTATTGATACAAGCCTCTACGTATCGAGACTAGAAACATTTTTTGCTCTTAGTATCAATATACAGCTCATTGTATCGATACTCAAGAGTAAAAAGTACCTTGTGTATCGATACAACATGTTTTGAATTGATTTTGCCTAGTTTGAGCCATGTTTTAGCCTTCGAAAACCCGATTTAAACATGTTTTTGCACCAAGAAAATATCATTAAACATTGCAAACCTCAACTATGGGTTTATTAATGGATTCAAACAAATTTTTGGGGCCCAAACAATTAATGACAAAGGTTACTTTTATAAAATATATAAGTGTAAGAGGGTGTGGTAGGCATATCTCCAGTTGCAGGCTGTCATAGCCTTTCTGCCTCCTTGCTCAGCATGGTAGAACCAATAAAAGGAGAGTTAGCTGAGCATGAGAGCTGGAGATGTCCCCTGGTGTAGAAGAGAAAAAATAAAAAATGCCCTTGTATGGTCTTCTAAAAGTAAGGGTTGAGCATTGAATCAAACACTACCAGCTATCTTAGAAAAAAAACTGTTTCAACTATTAAAGAAGCTCTCCAATAATCCTAGAAAACTCTTCATCCATCCCCACAAATCTTCCAACTACTCTAGCTTTAAAAACTCACCAAAACACTATTCCATTGCCTTTTACCCTTAACCAACCTCCATTCTCATTGCTCCCTGAAACCACCATTAGAACACCTTTAAAAACTCAACCTTTCACACACTTTCATCATCAAAACACCTTATCAGCAGCCATATTTCCAGAAAGCTTCTTCCTTTCACCATTTTCTTACTAAACAATACAAAAAAAAGGAAGAAACTAAGCTTAAACTCACTACTTTAACAAAGGAAGAAACTTTAAGCTTTTGTTGGTATATTTTTTACCTTGTTCCATATATTTTTGGTTTTGATCCTCTATTTCATTTTGGTGAACATTTCATGTTGCATGACCTTCTTAATACTCCCATGCATCTTTGTTGCCTTAGTTGTGGTAGTCCTAGGATCTTGATGACCCTCTTGACACTTTGATGTTGTTAAATATATGAACTCATTATGCTTTATTTTCATCATCATACAGCCTCTTTCCATGCATCTTTTGTCATGTTCCTTCCATATTCACATATCCATTTCACATTTAAATGGTCACCTTAATGTGTCTTAGGTATGTTCAAATATTTTTCT
>JAQSVH010019325.1:0-11272 GCA_029448705.1 Adansonia digitata | reverse complement strand
TTACGCAAGTATCAGTAAAAATATACGACAGCCAACTCCTAAAATTTCATAAAAAAGTCTAAAAGCATTCCTCAAAACGGAAAATTTGACCATAGCATTATATGCAAAAATAAATTTTAAATTTCATAAGTATAAAGTTAAAAGCTAATTTCTTACCTTGATATTCGTCATTTTTATCTAAGATTTGTTCTCTATGACCCCAATAATTACATAATCATCCTAGTGGGGGTCGACCTCCTCCATAAAGACTAATCGTTTTTAAGAGCTATTTGTTCATACCTAAATGACCACTCGTGCAATTGATAGAAAAATTGCCATTTCGAAAGTCATAGAGAACAAATCTCGGATAAAAGAGATGAATATCAAGGTAAGAAATTAGCTTTTAACTTTATACTTTCGAAAGTTTGAAATTTGTTTTCGTGTATGTTACGGTCAAATTTCCTACTTTTTGGAATTCTTTGAGATTTTTTCATGAAATTTTGGGAGTTGGTCGTTGTATATTTTTACTGATACTTGTGTAGTATTTATATCAATACTTATCTTAAAAAATCAAGAAATATTGAAGAGAAATTCGTATTGGTATTTTATACCATGAGGTATCAAATTATTAAATATATTCGTTAATTTTGAATTATTCAAGTACCACAACTATCATGCTCACAAAATTTTTATGGTAAAATTTGTTTCAGATTTCAGGTTTTCACCTTTATTATTTTTATTAATTAAAATTTTGAGTAATATGTTGAATTTAATCCATTCTTATAAATTTGAACATATTTTTAAAATTTTTTTGTTCTAAAATACGAACTTTTTCTTATCTGAAAATTTTTTTTAGAGTTAAGGACTGTAAATATTTTCACATATTTTAATAAAATAGCTTGAATATAGGTTTATTGAAATTCCAATTCATTTTTATTAAATATCATTTTCTTCTGTAAGGATTTTTGCTCATAAAATTTTAAGAGTTTAAAATTTTTTATTGCCTTTTGCTTGAGCATAAAATTTCTTAAAAATTCTTTTTGAATTTTTATGTAAAAATTTTATTAATTTTATTTTCTATGGGCCAAGCATTGTTTATAGCCTTAAAATTTTCTAATTTATTTAATAAACCTTAAAACTCATTTTATTTTCTGTAAGCCCAGGAGGCTTGCCAAGCCTATTTTTGATGTTCTACCAAGCTTATTTCATTCTCTACAAACCCAATTTTGTTTATTCCAACAAGCCTATTTAGAATTTCCAATAAGGCCCAATAAAGCCATTTTGATTTTACAACCAAGCCCAATAATTTTTTTCTTTTGAAAATTTTTATTAATTCTTTTAGATCTAAAATTTTATGTGGATATTTTATTCAGCCTTTTATGTAATTAAATTTGAAAATGAATTTATGAATTTATAACTTTTAATTTTTTACATTTAGTCCATTCACTTCATTTTTTTATAAAATTTGCAATTAAAATTTTATTTTTCCTACGTTTTTAAAAATTCATGGATAATTATATTCAACTTCAAACTTTAATAGTTTAATTATACGAGAATTAATTTATTTGGGATTGAATTTATCATTAAGATTAATATTATCCTAATTTTCATGAAACCTAAGCTTAAGTTGCATGACTCATGCATTAGGCTGTTGACTAAGATTTGACGACTAATACAAAAAGACAAAAATAATTGATAAAGCCTTACCATAAAGCCAAAAAATATCTAAGAAGTAATGAAAATAAAAAAAATAAAAATAAAAATAATAAGAAAAAATCAACGCAATTTGACTAAAAGGGATTTTGTCCCTCTTAGTTGAATTCTTCCCAAATAGGGGACGATGCTGTCATAAGCAAAAGACACAAACAAAAAAACACAAAAATTTCTAAAGTTTTTTAAGTTTTCAAGGTGTTTTACTTACATAACTCTTGATTTTTCTTTATTTCAAGCTTGTTCCATCTTTTTAGTGAACTTTACGACTACTTGAGCTCATGGATTTTGATCCATGTTGAAAGGCTAAGTATGAAAGCTATGATCAAAGTTTCTTAATTTATTTGTTATATTATGTATTTCTTGAACATTAAGTTGATTTTTGTTAATATAATTCATGTTTGTTGATAGAAATGATATTATTTTTTATATGTATATACTTTTGCACTATTTTCCTAGGCATATTCACGTTGATTTATGTTGATATATTCATTATTTATCATGATTTCAAGCATATTTAAGCTTGGTAAAAATTAGGACATATATTTTTGTTATTATCTATGAAATTATATGAAGAAAAAAATTACTTTTGGTTGATATACAGGTTGACCGAAAATCGTCATTGCCCTTGGATGATTTTTCATGCTTGATTATATGATCTTTTGGACTATTTTGTAATGTTTGAAACTTGCAAAAGCGAGAAAATAGTTTTTTTTTTAAAAAATTGAAGGCCTTGGAAAGGTATTTCCATGCTTGCTTGAACTTAATGTGGATGATTTAGTTATGTTTTTTAAATTTTTAGGCTATTTTGCAAATATGAAAATTAAAAACTAAATTGCAAAATTGAGAAAAAATTTTCAAGGCCTTCTATGCTTGGCCGAGAACTTCATGTACCCTTATCAGTGTTTTTCGTGCATTTTAAACATGATTAAATGCATATCATGCATTTTTGAACTTTTTAGGTGTTTGTAATTTTAGAAGGTTTAAGGATTTGTTTGCAAAAATAAAAAATTGTTCTAAGGCCAAGGGTGTTTGGCCAAATGCTTTTGGAGATATTTGAATGTTTTCCATATTGACTTTAATGTATTTGATGTTTGATTTTGTGTTTTATGTCATGTAGGGACCATTTTCCAAAGTTCGAAAAGTTTAGAAACCATTTGGTAAAGCCTTGCATTTTTCCCTCATAATGGTCATTTTGCATGTCAAATTACCCATTTAGGGTATTTTGGTCATTTAGAGACATCTATAGTGTTGTTAGCCATTTTAAGGCTAAAATGCAATTTTAAAAAACTCAGGGACCTTTTAATAATTTTTTCACTTTAGGTCATATTCGATGTCAAAGCTACCCATTTAGCGTAAAATTGTCATTTCATATCATTATCAAATCCATTAGGCTTACTGGAATACTTCTATGTCAAAGGTACACCTTAAGGATATTTTAATAATTTACCCTAGAACTGAGTCTTTGATGATCAGTGAGATACTTTTATGTCGAAGGTGCATAATAGGAATAGGTTTATCTTTTTATGAAGTTATTAAGTCATTTAGGGTTACCAAGAAACTTTAATCTCGAAGGTAGCATTTTAGTAATTTATATTAAAACCAAGTCTTATGTGATCATCGTGATACTTCTATGTCGAAAGTGCACAGTAGGAATAGGTTCATTCATTTATGAAGTCATCAGGTCTTTTAGGTTACTAAGATATTTTCAATTTTAAAAGTATACTTAGGGACATTTTAGTAATTATACCTTAAAATCGAGTCTTTTAGGATCACCAAATACTTCAATGTCGAAGGTGTACTTCAGGGGACATTTTGGTCTTTTCGATCAAATTCAAGTCTTAGGATGAGTTTTTTTTTTATCATTTTTGATAAAATCAAAATTTTTAAAAATTAAGGTAATGTCTCCAAGTTAAAGTAATACATGAAATTTTTCCCAATATATGGAAGGGTTTCGTGGATTATTTTGATAAGGAGATATCCTTTGAAAAATAAGAAAATTAGGATTTTTCAAAATTTGTAAACAAGTAAAACCTTTCATTTCCCTTTAGCTCTCTGATGAGGTGTAAAAGATATTTTGAATTTTAAAACCTTTCGTATTCTTTTGGCTCTTTGCTTGGGTGCAAAAGAGATAATTACAAAACCTTTCATGTTCCTTCGATCTTTCGTTGAAGTGGAAAAGATATTTTAATTTTCAAAGATATTGAAAATCCAATTTTCTACAAAGGAATAATAAATTTGAAATTTTGGAAAATTTTAAAATATGGGAATTATAATTAAATATCGGATATTTAAACTGAATAAATATCAAAATTTTAAGTTAAAATGTAATTAATAAGGTACAGATTGCCCAGCATCATGAGAGAGATCAATCTTTGCTTCTGATTGCAGCTGACTCCCAAACCCTTTCATGCTATCTCTGCTATTATCGTGAACCTTGGAGTTTGTTTTTAAGGGTTTTGTAACCCTCAAAATATGAACTCTAATAGGTGATCAATCTCACCTAGCCAAATTAGATTGGTAGCATCTCCAAAATAAATGGTCAGTTTCGCAATGATTATTTAGGATTAAGCTGAGGGAGTGATTCATCTCAACGACTTGATCCCCAAAAAATAAAAAAATAATGATATAGCCCCTAAAAATAAAAAGAATAATTGTATGTAGATATATATATATATAGGACCGAAGGGTACACCCGCTTTTTTAGTTAAGTTTGATCAGGATTTGTATCTTGGCCATGTTGCGACAATTGCAAATCATAATTTAATTTAATTATGCTTGCTTAGGGAGACAATTTTTAATAAAGTTAGAAACTAGATTTTAGTTATGGTGGTATAAATTTCATTACAGATCTAATTTAGGCATATCTCAAACAATGGTTTGATTTTCTGGTAAACCTAGGATATACATCTGAGATTTATAGAGTGGCTTATTTTATTGAAAAAATTAAATTCAATTGATTTTGATCAATTAGCTGTGTTTAACATTGAGATTGAAGATAGCTTTGGCATTTGAAAGTTGTTTCTATTCAACCTCAATGCTAAGTAAGAACAAAAAATTAGAGCTTTTGTGTTCAAAAGCCTAGTTTTCTACACCAAGAAAGTTCTTAATCCAAAATTTTTTCAACAACAATGCTAATCTATCCAAAAATTTTTCAACAACAATAATAATCTATCTTTTTGAAACCTCAGTGCTTCAAAGACTTATATCAATCCATTTATCCTTCTTTCTGAAAACTCTAAGCTAGAATTTCATTTTGGGTGATTAAATTGCCTAATGTACATTTCAATTTTATCTTTCCTCCCCTCTTATGATAGATTTCAACTAAGTCCCATCTTATATAATATTGGATAAAATGTTCATATAACAATTTAGGCTAACAGAGGATTCTCCAAAAGAGTTGCCTGTTCATCACTCAAAACAACATATAGTTCTTTTTTCTGACATGAGTTTTATCTTTCTTAACATTTTGACTAAATGAAAAATAATTAAGAGATAGCTAGAGATATGGAACAAAACACTAATTTTTTTGTGTGTATATATACACACACACTACTATCCTTTCTGACAAGTTTCAAAATAGAACACTTTATTTTTTTAAAAAAAATTATATAGTTTCATGTACTTGGTAAGCATATTTAATTAAACTATGCTTAATCAAACTAGTTAGCATTGTTACTTTGGCAATAATAAATCGAAGTCCCAGCTAAAGCATGGTCAGTCAACAAATTAAGTGTATGATAATTATACAACATATTAAATGAAATTTGTAAAATGCTTTGAATCATCAATAACATGAATCACATTATATCTTTTTGTATAAATGAGTTTGTAGTTTGTAGTTTTGAGAGCAAACGAAGTTCAAACTGTTTCATTTTCCATGTCAATTTGTTGGTAGTTTGGAACGATAGGTGGAAACACCCCAATCCCACATTGAATAGAAAAACTAAGAGTGAACAATTTATAAATGTTCATTCTTATTAAATTGGATAAATGAGTAAAAAACCTTGGCCCAAATTGTTATTGGGCTCACCTAGTGGGCTAGTAGGACTTACCTAGTAGGCCAATACTTATTTAATATCAATGATGGGCACTTGGACATACGGGGCACTTGGGCTTATATTTGGTGATACAATTTAATATTTTCATATATATATTTTTTGGAATAATTAAATAATAATTAATCATGACAAGTCCCTTACAAAGATAACTTTAGATTGCCTATAAAAGGGACTTTTCTATTCTACCATTTTCACTATTTTGCTTAGAAGTTTATGATTTTGTTGTATCCTGGAGGCATTATAAAGCCCTAAGGAAAGTGTTTTTTACACCTTAAAGTTCATCGTAAAACGTCATACTTAATTATTTTTTCTAACAATCTTAAGGCTTTATAATGATGAAAACTGAACTGAATTCAAGTGTAAAGGTTCATTTCCAAAGTCAAGTTATTATCAAACTAGATAAGCTTAATGGAACCAAATACACAAGATGAAAAGACAAAATGGTGTTTCTGTTAACTACATTGAAGATTTTCTATGTCCTTGATCCTAATCTACAACCATTACCAGAAGAAACAACCACAGATTCTGATGCTATAACAAAGGAAATGAGCAAATGCCAAGAGGATGAGTTCATCTATTGAGGATATATTTTGAACTCTTTTACTATTAGACTATATGATCTCTATAGAAATATGACTTTACTAAGAACAATCTGGACTGCACTTGAGAACACATAGAGAAATGAGAAGAAAGGCACAAATAAGTTTCTTACTTTAAGATACTTTGAATTTACCATGATTGATACCGAACCTATCATAGATCAAGTGCATGAATTGCAAATTCTAGCCTTTAAATCAGTGAACTGGATATCAAAATTCCTGAGTCACTTTAAGTGGCAGCAATTTTATCCAAATTGCTTCCATCATGGAATGAGTATAGGAAGAAAATACTTTATTCTCCAGAATCTTATACTATTCAAAAGTTTTAAAACTCATTTGCAAATAAAGGCTAAAAATTGCATTCGAGATGCCCTCATTTTTGGTCCTAATGTAAATTTTCTAAGTGAGAAAAATTCTTTTAAAGGTAAAAAAAGGTTTCGGATCTAGAAAAAATAATTCAAAAGGACCAAGAAAAACAAAATTGATAAACTGTGCTTCTATTCTAGAAAGAAATGGCATTTTATCAAGGACTGCTGATACAAAAATTTTGGAAATAAGATTTCTTCTAGTTCTAAAAATACAAAAATAAAAATCTTGTTGAGCAAGATATGAAAGACCTTGTTGCTATGGTGACTGAAATGCAAATTGGCATGATTACTAAAGTTCATATGGCTACTGCAACTAAATCTTCAAAATAGTGGTTGGATTCTAGAGCTACAATTCATGTATGCAATAATAAAAGGTAATTCAAAACATATGAGAAATATGAAAACTAGTAGTGATCCTAATGGGAAACTACAATGCCGCTAAGGTTCTTATCAAGGGAACTGTTGAGTTAAAATTTACTTCAGGGCAGAAACTAAAATTGCTCAATGTATTTCATGCTCTTGAAATTAGGAAAAATCTTATATCTGCACATCTATTATGCAAAAATGGGTTTAAAATTGTATTATAATCTGATAAGGTTGTAGTATCAAGAAATTCTGTATTTGTAGGAAAAGGTTACTCTAGTGATGGTATGTTCAAACTAAGTATGAATGAAATTAATGTTGCCTTTGTTTATATTATTGAGCACACTTCCTCTTTACTGCATGCTAGGCTATGACATTTAAATTACCAATCCATAAATTATATGTCAAAGCATGGTTACTTTTCTATTCAAAAAGATAGTAAAGATAAATGTGAAATATTTGTAGAAGCAAAAATGACTAGAAAACCTTTTCCAAAAGTTGAAAGAAATTCAGACTTATTAGAACTTGTTCATTCTAATATTTATGAATTAAATGATTTGATAAGAAGAAGAAGATAACATTTATTAATGACTATTCTCATTTCACCTATGTTTTCTTAATTAAAACAAATGATGAAGCATTTGAGAAATTTAAGGAATTAAAGACAATGGTTGAGAATTAAAAAAAAAGAAAAATTAAAATTCTTTGAAGTGATAAAGGTGTTGAATATTTTTCAGATTCATTTGTTTGTTTTATGAAGAGAATGGAATAATTTATCAAAGAACTGCACTATATGCACCCCAACAAAATGGTTTAGCGGAAAAAAAAAATAGAACTTTGGTGAATATGCTTAATAGTATGTTGTTAAATGCTAAGCTACCTCATAATTTATGGGGAGAGGCTTTATTAACAGCATGTCATATTACTAATAGAGTTTCGTTAAAAAGGTTGTGTTTCACCATATGAATTATGGAATAATGGTAGAAAATCGAGTTTAAATTATTTTAAAGTATGAAGGTATGTGGCCTCTTATAAAGTACCTGATCCTCATAACAAAATTAGTTCCTAAAGCTATTAAAAGCATATTTGTTGGTTATGCAAGAAATTCAAAAGTATATAAATTACTTGATTTAAGTTCTAATATTTTTGAAGATAAATATATTTTTAATGCTTTTGATCATGAAAAAGAAAATAAGAAACAAGATGGATAGGCTCGTAAAATTGGTGAAAAAAGAAAAGAAAGCAATGATCCAATTGAGACAAGAACAAAAAAAGGGAATGAGAAAAGAGCAACATTTACGTTTTGACTTTGTTTCCCCTGAATCAATAATTTTCCTAGTTGAAGGAACTAGAACCAAAGTACTAAGTAAAACACCATTGCTTTTTAATGTAGAAGAAGAACCTGAGACCTTTAGTGAAGCAATGACTTTAAGAGATGCAGCTTTATGGAAAGAAGCTATAAAGGATGAAATGGACTCAATAATGTCCATCAATACTTGGGTCTTAGTTGATTTACCGATGGGTTCTAAACCTATTGGATGTGAATTGATGTTTAGAAAAAAAAATATAATAATAATGGTTCAATATAAACCTTTAAGGCTAGACTAGTTGCCAAAGGTTTCAAGTAAAAGGAAGGCATAGATTATTTTGATACATATGCTTCGGTAGCAAGAATAACATCCATTAGAGTTCTTATGGCTCTAGCTTTTACTTTTAAGCTACATGTACATCAAGTGGATGTTAAAACAGCCTTTCTAAATGGTGACTTAAAGGAAAAGGTATATATGGAACAACCAGAAAGTTTTATACTTCCCAAAAACGAGAAAAAAGTCTGCAAGTTAATTAAGTAACTATATGGTCTAAAGCAAGCTCCTAAGCAATGGCATAAGAAATTTGATTGAGCCATATTATCAAATGGTTTTAGACATAACGGAGCTGATAAATGTATTTACTCAAAGTTCACGAAAGAATATAAAGTAATAATATGTCTTTATGTCGATGATATGCTCATTTTTGGCAACAGTATGGTTAGCATAAAAGAGACAAAAAGTTATCTAACCTCTGTTTTTAAAATGAAAGATTTAAATGAGGTCGATATAATCTTGGGAATTAAAATTAAAAAGCATAGTAATAGCTATGTTCTTAATCCATGTCATTATATAAGGGGATTGATTACAAAATTTAAACATCTCAATATAAAGAAATTTAAAATTCCATATGATTCAAGTATGAAATTGAATGAGAATTATGATCAAGTAATTACACAACTTGAATATGCTAGTGCTCTTGGAAGTGTAATGTATGCCATGCATTGTACTAGGCTAGATATAGCATTTGTAGTATGCAAATTATCAAGGTATACTAGTAGAGCTTGTGCAATTCATTGGAAAGCTATTGGAAGAGTTATTGGATACCTTAAGAGAACTAAAAGCTTTAGCTTAAATTATTCAGATTACCTAGTCGTATTAGAAGGTTACTCTGATGCAAGTTGGATTATTAGTGCAAATAATAATTAATCCACATCAAGTTGGATGTTTATACTAGGTGGAAGAGCTATTAGTTAAGCATCTAAAAAACAAATTTGCATTTCTCATTCAACTATGGAATCTGAATTTATAGCTTTAGCTATTGCAGGCAAGGAAGTAGAATGGCTAAAAAATTTGTTATTAGATATAGAGTTGTGACCACAACCAATGCCAGACATTTCCTTGCATTGTGATAGTGCAACTACAATCTCTAGAGCATATAATGATATATATACAATGGAAAATCTAGACATATTAGCAGAAGACATGATTTTATTAGAGAATTAATCTCTAATGGGGTAATTACCATAACATATGTGAAGTCTGCCAATAATTTGACAAATCTTTTAACTAAAGGATTACCAAAAGACTTGGTAAGTAGTACTACAAAAAGAATGGGTTTAAAACTATTAATATTAGACACCGATAACGGAAACCCAACTTTTAATTTGTAACCTCTAATTATGAAGTTCAGTAAAAACAAGTTATTGATACGTGTTTGTGATGACTAGTGAAACCCATTCCAAAGAAAATTTCATACTAATGCATCCATTGCGCATAGAGGATGAGTCTAAGTACTCTTAATAGAATTCATTGTCTTTTTGTTTTAAATGTTCAAAACAATGGAGACATTGAAGAACTCTACCTATATAAACATAAGAAGTGGTGTCACTTCAACAAGAAAAATTAGGGACTTTTCTTGTAAATGTTTATTAAAAACATGATAGGCACATGGCTATTTAGTGCTAAAAGTGAAAACTTATGATAGAAATATAAATAAATATTATGTTTGATGTTTCTTCAATTTTAATGTAGGAAACTATGGTTTAATCTGTGGACATCAACAATTTTATTAAAATTATAAGATACATTTGCTAATTGGTGGTTCAAATTGAGCTCTATATTATATGCGTAATATTTTATTTTTGTGAAAGGCAACAAAATTAAATCACCGACATTCCAAACTAATGGGGGATTGTTGGTCATTATAATGATGGTGGGAACAACCCAACCCCACATTGAATAGAAAAACTACGAGTGAATAATTTATAAATATTTATTTTTATTAAATTGGACAATTAAGTAAAAAAACATTGGCCCAAATTGTTATTGGGCTCACCTAGTGGGTCAATAATTATTTAATGTCAAAGAAAGGTACTTGAGGCATTTGAGCTTAAATTTGATGATACAATTTAATATTTTCATATGTATATATTTTAAAATAATTAAATAATAATTAATCCAAAATAATTTTTTTCATCAGAAAAATTATGGTGAAAGAACACATCATTCACCAAATTTTGTTATGTAAGGATATCCAAAAGGTTTATCCAAAAGGCAAGTCCTTTACAAAGGTTACTTTACATTGCTTATAAAATGAATATTTCTATTCTACCATTTTTACTATTTTGCTTATAAGTTTATGATTTTATTATATTCTAGAGACATTATAAAGCCTTAAAGAAAGTATTTTTCACACCTCAAAGTTTGTCTTAAAATTTCTTTTACAATTACTTTTTCTAACACAATTATACAAACATCATAAAAACAAAATAAATTATTAAAATATCAAAATTCTATATAAAAAAAATATATTAAATGTTTTGTGTTAATCATATTTAGATTTTGATATCATACTTATCATATTTTTTTTCATATTTATTGAA
>JAQSVH010019314.1:0-11273 GCA_029448705.1 Adansonia digitata | reverse complement strand
CAGCTCGTGTGGGCTTTGACTCAGGGGTCGCCAGCTCGTACAGGCTTTGACTTAGACGTGGGTGCCACCAGCTCGTATGGGCTTTGACTCGGGTACCGCCAGCTCGTGTGGCCTTTGACTCGGGTGTTGCCAACTCAGGCAAGCTTTGACTTAGACTTAGGTGCCACCAATTCATGTCGGCTTTGACTTGGGTGTCGCCAGTTAGTGCGGGCTTTGACTTACACTTAGGTGCCATCAGCAGTATGGGCTTTGACTCGGGTACCGTCAGCTCATGAGGGCTTTGACTTACTACAGGGTACCACCAGCTCGTGTGGGCTTTGACTCAAGTGCCATCAGCTCTTGTAGGGTTTGACTCGAGTGTCGCCAGCTCGTGTAGGCTTTGACTTAGACTAGCCACCAACTCGTATGGGCTTTGACTTAGTTGCCACCAGCTCATGCAGGCTTTGACTTAGACTAGGGTGCCGCCAGCTCATGTGGGCTTTAACTCGAACTCGGGTGCCACCAGTTCATGTGGGTTTTAACTCTAGTGCCTCCAGCTTGTGCGGGCTTTAACTTAGGCTAAGGTGCCACCAGCTCGTGTAGGCTTTGACTTTGGTACCACCAGCTTGTGTGGGTTTTGACTTTGACTTAGTGCCACCAACTCATGTGGGCTTTGACTCAAGTGCCGCCAGTTCGTGCGGGCTTAGACTTAGACTAGGGTGCCACCAACTTTTGTGGGCTTTGACTCATGTACCGCCAGCTCATGCAGACTTTAATTTAGATTAGGGTGCCACTAGCTTATGTGGGCTTTGACTTGGGTGCCGCCAACTCGTGCGGGCTTTGACATAGACTAGGCACCACCAACTTGTGTGGGCTTTGACTCATACTAGGTGCCATCAGTTTGTGTGGGCTTTGATAGGGGTGCCATTGACATATGGGCTTTAACGAGGTGCCACTGACATATGGGCTTAAAAAGGTGCCGCTGACTTATAGGCTTTAAAAGGGTACCACTGACTTATGGGCTTAAAAGGGTGCTACTGACTTGTGGGTTTTGAAGAGGTGCCAATAACTTATGGGCTTTTAAGGGGTGCCACTGACTTGTGGGCTTTAAAAGGGTGCCACCAATTTATGGGCTTTTTAAGGGGTGCCACTGACTTGTAGGCTTAAAAGGGTGCATTGACTTGTGGGCTTTAAAATGGGTGCCACTGACATATGGGCTTTGAAGAGGGTGCCACTAACATGTAGGCTTTAAAGAGTATGGTGTCAAAGTTTTCAATAAAACTTCTAATACAAGCTTTTCTTAACATAAGTTCATGATAAAATTTCCTGATGAAAAGTTTTTTTTTTTTTTGGCACTAGTTCTTGACAAAATTTTTGACAAAGCTTCTGACAAATGTTCTTGACAAAAGTTTTTTACCATAGTTTCTAGACAACAATTTCTTGACACTAGCACTTTGATAGTAGTTGCTTGATAAAAAAGGTTTTAACATGAAGTGATGAGAAGAAAAAGGCCTTACCTGAATTACACTTGGTTTACGAAGCTTAAAGTTTTTACTAGGAATTCCTTGGAGGTTCAGCAAATTTGGCTTGAAGTGATATTGTAAAAATGATGTATGATGGTAATATGAGTGCATGATATGAAATGCTATCATGATTGCATGATGTGGAGTCTAATACGAGAGATAGCCGTAGTTTTTCTTGTAGGTCATTCAGACTCTCATTAGGATGATGATTCATCTTTGTTGCAACTATGGACTAAAATTTTCCTAATCTCGCTGGGGATTATAGGTTGTCCCTACTCCACTTGGGATATGACAAAAAATTTAGTCTCAAGAATTTGGACGTTGCGTTTCTCGATTCAGGAGGCTCAATTATTTTCCTGACAAATGGAAGGCATTATCAATAATTTAAAGACTATTCAACTGATTAGGTTAATGTCTCTAGTTTTGATAGGATTCTGATAGAATTCATGGGTCAATTTTTGGTTAGCCTAAAATGGTTTTCTTGAGATATGGCTTGTGAGAGCAAGAAATGGTTTGGTGTATGGTTATGCCGAGCGGGTCTTTAGACATAAAAAGTGCATAATCTTGATGATTGAGGCATAAGTAGAGTTCCCTGTGCTTTTCTTTCCTTTTGATGTAATGTCAAGATGTCCTAATGCGTATTTCAGTTGATTATCAACATTATCAGTTAAATGACAAGTGCAATGTGAATTGTCCAGGGGTTAAAAGAAACAAGGCAATATTTATTCATGATAGCAAAGAGACATAACTTAATATACTATTTGACAAGCGATTAATAAGGTAGCAAAAAAGATGATCTGTTAGGTGAAAGATGCCTTTGACAATCATAACATAGATGTTCTTTAGGTGCTTTTTAGAATCTATCTCGAGCAATGAATATGCCTAGCATAAGTTGATCTTCGAAAGATCTCTAGGATTGCTTTGTATTGTCCTATAGGTGCTCCCAGTTCATGCCCCATCAAAATTGATATTCTCAAGTCGCCCTTTCGGGTTTTCAACTGTAGTTGGGTTGGTTGCCCAGATGCCTTTTATGGATTTTCATCTATGCTCCTTTTTATTTTCTTCCTTTCTTTTTTTTTTTGTTGTTTTTTTTTTGTTTTTGTTTGTTTTTTATTTTGCTCTTTTTTTTTTTGCTTTCCTTTTTTAAAAGACATATTTTCAAGTTTTTGCCCCTTACGTATAATATTTCTTGATGAAATCTAAATTGACTGGGTTGGGCAAGACATTGCCATCCATTTTTGACAAGATTAGGGCCCCTTTGGAGAAGGCTTAATTCACGACATTAGCTCTTCCCAATTAGGGGTCCCTTTGCCTGTGAATCTTTGTGAATTGGAAGGATCTTCTTCAGTACCAATTTGCCTGGGTGAAATTGTTATGGGCGCATCTTTTTGTCATGGGCTCGGATCATACGTCTTTGATGTATTTGACTATAGTAGATGGCCTTAATGCATTTTTCCTCGATGTAGTTGAGCTAGTCGTATCTATTCTTGACCCATTTAGCCTTTCCAAGTTTGGTTTCCATCAAGACTCTGAAAGAAGGGATCTTGATTTCGATGGCCAATACAGCTTCCATCCTATAAACAAGAGAAAATAGGGTAGCGCTCGTCGAAGTTCGAATTGAGGTCTGATATGCATGAAGTGCAAAGGATAGTTTATCATGCTAGCCTTTGTAAGTCTCGGCCATTTTCTCAACTATTCTTTTGATGTTTTATTGGTTGCCTCGATTTCCCCATTCATTTTTGGGCGATAAAGATAGAATTATGATGCTGGATCTTGAACTGTAAGAGGTCTGGTGGTATAGAGCTTTCTTTGAAATCCTTTTTAGAATAACTTCACTAGTGCAAATTGACCGTTCAAAATCAATCTTTAAAGACCCATCAGACACATCCATGTCATTGTCATTGGGACACCTGAAAGGCTAAAGAAATAGACATTGCAAAAGGCACACACACAACCTGAGGATTTGGATAAGAATAAAGGCAAAAGAGTAATTAAGATAAAGAGATTGAAAAGTGATGTAGGCATACAATATGGAATGATATATGCAAATGTCATTTCATTAACAATGTTTCATAAAAATACCCTTGACACAGGACACTTACTTGCCTTTGGGTGAGAGCAGGTAGGTTTTCATTTCTTGACATTACATGAAAGGGACAGGAAAAGTGCATGGGCTTCCGTCATAACCCTGTCATCAAAATCAGGTCTTGGTGGAAGGACACAAATTCTATGGCTCGGTATCGATCATGTTTACAGCTGGCTCAGTGTGGTTTGGTAAAGGATTGGCAGTAACATTTGGTCCCTGGTTCATCCCTAACTGCAAGACTTTTAAGTTGATTAGATTTTACACATTTTGGTTGAAATACATGCAATTCTCAATGTCATGCCCCACTGCCCCAACATGGTATTCATAGTGGCCGTTAGGGTTGTACCATGATGGGTACGATGGCTTCTTTTCTGGGACATAGATTGGGTCCACTAAATGATTTTAGAGCAAGGTTTGGTAGAGCTCCTTATAGGTCATACGGATGGGATCAAAATGTTGTCTTGGTTGATTTGCACTTCGGTTGTTGGGTGTATTATTGGTTGTTTGATTGGTATTTTGGTGGACTTGTGAAGGGTAGCTTTTTAGTGGGTTTGATAGGATTGCAAGTGATGGGTTATAAGTTGTGCCATAGATTGGCTGCGGGGATATAGTGATGAAGTAAGAACGTGGCGTTCTCAAGTAGCGAGGGTTGGGTGTTTGATGCTATCTTGGCTAAAACGAGCCAGGATAATTTATAACATTGGCCTCCTCTTCCTTTTTCTTACCAGCCATGGGCTTCTTACTCAATCCAACTACTTCCCTAGCAGACACTCTACCACTTTTAATGGCAGCATTGATCATTTCTCTATAAAGAATGAACTCTACAAATTTCTTGGTGGCATTTCCTATGAGCTACTCATAATACGGAGCATGTAAGGTATGAATGAAAGTGACTGTCATTTCTTTTTCTATGAGGGGAGGCTGGACTAAGGCTGCCTCTTTTCTCCATCTTTGGGCGTATTGTATGAAACTTTCAGTGAATCTTTTTTCAAAATTCATCAGGGAAACTTGATCTGGCGCCCAATCCAACACGTACTGGTATTGATTTAGAAAGGCCTTAGCCAAGTTGGCCCATGATTGAATTTTCACATTGTCTAGCTCGATATACCATCGAGCCGCTGCCCAGTGAGGCTATGCTGGAAGCAATGGATGAGGAGCTTTTCATCTTTCTCGTACTCGATGATCTTTTGTAGGTACATTCAGACATGGACAAAAGGGTTAGTGGTTCCATTAAACTTTTTAAACTCTAGGACTTTAAACTTTAGAGGAATGACAAGGTTCGACACCCAAGACAGTGATTAAGCATCAAGAGCTCTGAACTTGTTAGTCTTCTCGATAGCTTGGAGGCATTTTTCCAGTAGCTGAAATTTGCTCACTTCTTCCGTAGTCATAGTGAACTTTTGACCTTCTATTTTCTCTGGTTCCTCATGGTTAAGGGCTATTGGATTTGTCGATGAGACTCCTGTGTTCACCCCTTGAGTATCGAGAATAAATTGACTTGCCGTAATGGGATTTAGGTAGATGATTAGCGAAGCTTAAGTGGTAGATAGAGGAGCAGGCCGTTGTTCTTGTTTAGCTTCCCCTTAGCCAAGTTCTGGATTATTGGCAGGGGGACTTTCTGCGTTGGAAGGATTATTCCTTGTTTCAGCAGTGCTGGCTTGCCCTTTTTCTTTCACAGAGGTTGTCATTAGTTTCACAAGTTTCGTGATTTGAGCTTGCATTTCACATTATTGACGGAGCATTTGGTCTTGTGATTCCTTAACCATTAGCTCAAGTCGCTCAATACGTGTTGCATGATCACTCTCCATGATTTGTTTACGGCGTCGCATGTTGTAGCGATGCAGGATGCTAGGTTCTGTTTTCTTAATTGACCCTGAAATCCCTTGCACTTTTATGGCCCAATTCTCGTATTAGACTTCTACTTGAAAATGTATTTATTGATGAGTGATAATGATGCAATGATGAGTTAAGATACTGAACTATTGATGCAAGTGTAGAAAGGTGAAAGTAAATATGTATATGCAATAGAGAAAATTGAATCCTACAACAGCTTTGTCGATAACATCTTTCATAGAGCCACAAAAAAGGTCTATTGTTGAACACTGAACTAGAACAATTGTCTTAAAATGATGATAGTAATGATTGTTATGATGAGATAATGCATGCACCAAAACATAAATAAGGGAAACAAGTTACTAAAATGTATAAGAGACAAATGTCAAAAATTAAAGAATTTGAGAACATCAGAGAAAAATATTCATAACATGTCTCAACCAAGATGGTGAGACAAGAAATGGGCAATGTATCAAAATGCCAGGATACAATCTGCCCTTCATGAGGTGATGCAATATCTTATTTTGATGGATAAATAACTGACTAGTGGTAATATTTGTCTATCACCACTAGTGCGGATGCGCGTTAAGCCATGACTCAGGCAGCATAATGGCTTGTAGTATAAGACGTTGTGAATGATGGTTTTTATTCACCATCACTTATTTATACAAAGAAACAACGGCACGACGGCATGCCTTGATAAATGATAAAAATGTAGATGCGGGTGATAATTGTGTACTCCTTGTCACCTACATAATTATGGTAATTAAGAGTAAAGATTAGGAATGTTTCCCTGAGTGACCCTATTCTCTGGGTATTCTAGCAGCGTTTTGGTATGGTTTGACATAGTTTAGCTTGCAGGGCTCATTATATAATGGTTTAAGTTGACACTTAAATAGGTATCTGAATTGCTTCTCTATCCGGTAAAGACAGTTAAAGGACCCCGATCCTAGACCCATCAGAGGTTTGGCAGAACGGGTTCGATCCATTGGATGTATTTCCCTATGAAAATGTGGAGGGTTACTCATGAGAGACATAGGTAATTTACATCCAGGAAGTTATTACCATGCCTAGCGGAGGATTACTCACGAAGGTGGATAGCTCACTTCCTCATAATGATAGGGTTGTAACCAAGTTATGGAGTTTGTCGAGACACTAATGCACATGCAAGTGCATGGTGTATGACGAGGAAACAATCAAACCATTATGTTTACCTCCGTATTACCATTTTTATTAAACTAATGATTATTCGAAAATAAGACAATTGTGACAATCATGTCAAACAAAAGATTAGTTGACAAAACGAAAAATGGGTCATGGTTAAATAATAACGGAAGATCGAAAGAACTAGGAACCTAGCAAGACACAACTAGTTATTGGCCTAACTCTCTATATTATTCCCAATAAAGTTGCCAAGCTATCGCAAAGTACCCCAAGATGGATCCTCGCGAATCTATAGGTGTGTACAACTTAAAATATTTTCCTAACTTGGAAATATCTTCTTCACCGAGACTTTTCTTTCGCGATTTGATAAGAACAAGAATCTACGAATTCTTGACTTATGGTACAATGAAGGGGGGACCATAAGACGAATCGCTTATCTTATTGGCCACAGATGACCATCATGAAATGGCCAACGCTTGGAGTCACCATCGATCATTTCAGGCTAGGCACGATCGGATGCCTATTGAAACCTTTGTTTTGAGTTAAGAAACTCAAAACATCGATCTCGTTGTCTACATAATGCAAAGATTCACCATTTGGGTTCAAGAGTTGGTTACGCACGATGAGGTATGAACCTCTTCGTGAGACCCAAAATCTATACCTTACTAGCTATGTCTTATCTCGATTTCAATTCTTTCGATCTTAACTTATCACTATTTCGATATAACCCTCTTTTAATGCATGAATCTTATAGAAATACAAATCCAGATTTTGATGAAAAAGATATAATCTCATATACGCCTCGGAGAGATGGGGAATATAGAGGTTTTTAATAAAATAACCTTTGGATTTTACTTTGAAAATGGATGTCCACTTTGGGCACTAGAGAGATACCCACGTGGAATATTACCTTCAATTTTATTTGAAATGTTTTTAAAACATGAATGCAAATAATCATCACAAAGAAATCATGTTAGTAAGGCAATAAATGAAGTAACCTAACATGAATCATTCAATGCAATGATAAAGGAAATGAATGGACTATTGGAATTTATCTCGCAATTGGCATCGATTATCTGGGAACAACCATATTGACAATTTTTAAGATGCATCTAGATTTCTTGATTAAATGAGATTTGTTTGACATATTCATGGAAATTCGAGAAAGAGAAAAATTTAATTGCCATTAAAAGAAGGGTTGGAGTATCCCCTCGAAAAGATGGGGTTGGAGTATCCCTATAGACGATAAATAATTTTGACAAAGGAAGGTTTTTTAATCTTGACTATTTTGAAAAATGGGTTTAGAGTATCCCCTCGGAAGGGGCGGGTTGGAGTATCCCCAAA
The DNA here is from genome assembly GCA_029448705.1 of Adansonia digitata. Classification (NCBI taxonomy): domain Eukaryota; kingdom Viridiplantae; phylum Streptophyta; class Magnoliopsida; order Malvales; family Malvaceae; genus Adansonia; species Adansonia digitata. The sequence goes on along the minus strand of JAQSVH010019314.1, from coordinate 3,344 downwards.
AGTGACACGTCTAACACTCTTTAGAGAAGCCAAGTTGGAAAACTTAAGTTGACAAAACTTTGTGATTTAGAAAACGAGTAAGCATTTTGACAACTTTTGGTAAAAGAAATTATTGTGAATGAGGGTGGTAAAGATGTAAAATGTGCTTGTGCCTTGATACGAGCCAATGGGAGGTCAAAGTATGTTCTCGAGTCTGGTCAAGGTGATACAAAGGCATTTGAATGTCCAGAGACAAAATTCGGGATGACTACTTAATTTTGAACATAACCGAAAATAGGGGATGGCATCGCGCTATCCTACTTTCCAAATTTATTCTAAATTGGTTCGAAGGCTTTAGAGGGTGGACAAGGTCCCGTTAGAAAGGTAACTCGATAAGGGTCAACTAAAAATGTTCCCCATATCCCAAAAAGTCACTTTCCGGGGAAATAAATTTTCAAGTTCAGATCAATTTTGTTGCTAGGAGAGCATATGAGGGATAAGGTGTATCAAAATTTGAAAAATCATTCCGAACTCATTTGGTATCAAAAAATTGCAAATAATACCTTTCTAGAAAGGGAATTTCATAAATCTTTTGGGAAAAATGTTTGAAAATTTTGAAAAATTCGTTTAGTGGGCCGAACGATCCAACCAGAATACATGTTCAGATTCTAGAGGTTCCAGACAGTTTAGACTTGAAAAATCATAACTCTCTCATTCAGAATGATCCGAGGGTGAATAAGACATTTCTTAAAGATAATTCAACATGCTTTGAGAAAAAAAAATCAAAAAATTCATGAAAAATCATTAAGGATTTTAAAGTGATTTTTCAATTTACAATAATTGTGCTACTAGTAGGGGATAAAGCAAAGCAGGGGATGTCTCATTTTTTTTATGTCTACGGGTCCAAACTCGAGTCATTGACGTTTGAATGTCTATGCCTAAAGGGAAAGAGTGGCATGAGTCTCATGAACTTATTTGCATAGCCCCGGAGTAGTTTGGGATGATGAAATAGCCCGTTGATCATACGACTCAAGGTTTTGACTCAAAAACAAGGCACGAACATTTTAGGAACGAGTGCAAGGCCATTTTTGTTAAAAAATCAGAAGATTTGAGCTTGTTTAACCAAGATTCTAGATCTGAAAAACTTAATTTCCCCAAGATATTTTGCTAGCTTTAAAAGAAAATGCCAAGTCTATGCTTATCCTAATTGGTTGACGTTAACATGCTTAGCTTGGGGAGTTTTTGAAAATCAGTTTTTGACATCCATTAAACATGCATTTTGACAAGGCGAAGACAGCAAACATACAAGGGGATGGCACATAACATGAATGGGATGTAACTTTACCAATGGTTTAGACAAAGAAAGTGTTATGCATTGTGACAAGAAAATGTTATGGATACGGAAAATGACAATGATTCATGCTAGCTAATGTATAAATGTGCTTGAAATGTGTTAGGCTAATGATTCATAAATGGATTAAGGATAACAATATGCATGGATATGGCCTAAAATGCATGAGCAATAGGTGTCAAACTAATGAGGATGAAATGAGGAATTTTGCACATCAAAGGGCATTAAGGCATCCAAATCCTAAACTACCACAACCAAAAGCCACAATAATGCATGATAGTCCTAAGAGGGTGATGGAAACATGGAGAGCTCACTAAAATCATGAAGATACTGAAAAACAAAAAATGCAAGTGATAGAATAGAAAGTTATACCAACAAAACTTCAATTTTCAGCCAAACAGTTGGATCAGCAGAGATGGCTTGAATTTCCCTCTCTTCATTGTTGTTAATAAGCAAGAAAAAGAGAGAAACAATGAGGTTTTGGTTCTAGTATGGATGAGGGTGATTTTTAGAATGTGTAGTGGTTGAAAGTGAGTGTTTTGGGCTGTTTTTGGGTGGTTAGTGGAGACCTACGGGATTTGGTTTTCTTGGTGCAAGAATGTGTTTTTGAAGCTGAAAATGAGCTAGAATCTCACTTTTTTTCAGCTGAGATAGAAGTGGTCCATTTATACCAGCATTTTGGAGCCAAATTAGAGGTGTTTTTGGCCATTTCTCAAGGGGAGAAGGTGATGTCAGCATGGTGGCTATAGGGTGGCTGTAGGGAGCAACTTGCTGCCAATGTGATAGGCATAGGGTGGCTAGTTTAAATGCTAAAATGATTTTCCAGCAAATAGAGTGGCTGATGGTGATATTGGCCAACAACTAGGGAGGAGTAGGATGATCATATAACATTGACCCCTTTGATCTAATTTAGACTTCAAAAAAATGTTTTGATTAGTTCGAAAGCCTAAATTCGTAATCTGATATGTATTTTAATCTTTCTTGATACAAAGAAATAGCTAAAATTGAGTTTTGGATCAATGGTCGATGAGTCAAAAATACTTGGACTGTGAAAATAGCCTGCATGTATCGATACATTGCATAATGTATCGATACATTTGGTCCAAAAACCTTGATGGCATCGATGCAATGGTTCATAGTATTGATACAATGATCCAATATTCATTGTATCGATACTATAAACCACTGTATCGATACATGTTGATATGTATCGATACATTTCTTTACAAAATGCTATCGCAACGTACCCCGGGATGGATTCTTGCGGATCTATGAGTGCGCACGACTTAAAATACTTTCCTAACTTGGAAATGTCTTCTTGACTGAGACTATTCTTTGGCAATGTGATGAGAATGAGAATGTACGGATTCTTATCTTATGACATAGTGAGGGGGACCAGAAGATGAATCGCTCATCTTATTGGTCTCATATGACCACAAAAAAAATGGCCAACGCTTGGAGTTGCCACCGATCATTTCGGGCTAGGCATGATCAGATGCCTATTGAAACTTATGCTTTGAGTTACGAAACTCAAAACATCGATCCCCTGGTCTATGTAATGCAAAGATTCGTCGTTTGGGTTCGGGAGTTGGTTACGCATGATGAGGTACGAACCTCTTCACGATGCCCGAAATCAGTACCTTACTAACTATGTCTTATCTCGGTTTTGATTCTTTCGATCTTAACTTGTCACTATTTCGATATAACCTTCTTTGAATGCGTGAGTCTTATAGAAATGATCCAGGTTTTGATGAATAAGATTCAATCTCATATACACCCTGGAGAGATGGGAAATATAGAGATTTTCAATAAAATGACCTCTGGATTTTACTTTGAAAATGAAGTGTTCCACTTCAGGCACTGGAGAGATACCCATGTGGAACATTATCCTTAATTTTTTTGGAAATATTTTGAAAACATGAATGCAAATAATCATCAAAAGAAATCATGTTAGTAAGATAATAAATGAAATAACATAACATAGATCATTCAATGCAATGATAAAGAAAATGTG
>JAQSVH010019262.1:0-11277 GCA_029448705.1 Adansonia digitata | reverse complement strand
GTTAAATGTTTTCTCATAAAATTGTTTTGAGTTTTAGATTTTCATCTTCATTATTTTTGTAAATTAATATTTTGAGTAATATGTTGAATTTTATTTATTCTTTTATAAAATTTGAATATATTTTTGAAATTTTTTTGTTTTCAACATACAAAGTTTTCTACTTATTAAATTTTTTTAGTGTGATTTTTCCATGTCTATAATTTTTAAAATTCTTCAAATATTTTCATTATATACATACTAAATCGGTTTTTGTAATTTATTTTATTTTATTTTTTGAGTTTTGTATTTTTTGTCAAAAAACAATTTTCTTTCGAAAACGTTTTTGCTTGTAAAATTTTATAAGTTTAGAACTTTTAATTGCCTTTTTCTTGCACATAAAATTTCTCAAATTTTTTTTGAATTTTTATGTGAAAATTTTAGTTATTTTATTTTTAATTAGTTAAATTTTATTTTTTAGATTTTGTGGGCCTTAAAACCTACAAATGTCCTGATAAGTCCATTTTGACACACTCAATGAGCTTATTTATGTTTTTTTTTAACAAAGTTTAAAAAGCCTTAGAGTACATAATTTTTAATTTGTTACAATTTAGTCCCTGTAATTTGTTCTTATTCAAATTAAATTCTTTCTCTCGTGTCTCTATATAATGATGTTATGCATGATCACACATGCAAAATGATAAAAGTAATTAATTAAACTCTATCAAAATTGAAAAAAATCTAAAACAGATAAATAGATGAATAAAATAAAAAAAGAAGAAGAAAAGTCTAGAAATTGGTAGAAGCTCCATCCTTTGATCGACTCACTTCCTCTATAAATAAAGGAAGATTACTTCTTAGTGATGCTTAAGGGTTCTTCAACATAAAACACCAAAAAAAATTTTAATAAAATCAAAATGTTCACATATTTTCTATACTTTTAAGGTAAAAATACTTAGCAGAATTTTAGTTTTTGTTACTTTCATTCATTTTTCTTCCTTTTAATGAGTCAAAATCATGCTTTTGCTCATAGATTTTAATCCATGTTGAAAGGACAAATATGATGGCTATGAATAAAGCTTCTTAGTTTTGTTGGTTTACTTAATTTTTATTATTGATTATCATCACGATAATTTATTTTTGTTAGTAGAAATATTGTTATTTTCATGTATATATTTTTTTTGCTATTTTTCATAATATTTTCTTGTTATTTATGTTGATTTATTCATTATTTATTATGTTTTTATGCATTTTTAAGCTCAGTAATAATTATGGCATGTATGATGGAAAAAATCATTTTTCTCCGAAACACCATGTTGGCTAAAAATGATTGAGGCCTTTGGATAAATTTTGTGCTTAATATTATGGTATTTTGTATTACTTTGTTATATTTTCAAATTGTAAAGGCTTAAAAATAATTTTCCCTAGTTTTTAAAGGCTTTGGAAAGGTGATTCTAGGCTTTGTTGAATATGATCTTGATGATTTTGTGATTCTTTGATTTTTTTAGGCCATTTTGTAACTATAGAAAATATAGAGACATAAATTGCAAAAAGTGGAAAATATTTTCTATGGATATTCAAGCTTGGCTGAGTCATGTCAACACCTTTAGAAACATTTTCATGCTTATTCTAATATATATATATATGTTTGTGTGTTTCACTCATTTTTTATTATTTTAGGGTTATTTTGTAATTTTAAAAAGTTTAGGGACTTATTTGCAAAATTACAAAATTTTTGTTCCTAGACCCTTGGTGTTTGGACAAATTGATTATATAATTTTTTTTGTTTGCCTCTTATGTTGATTTGGATGTGTTTAATATTTGATTTAGTGTTTCATTTCATATAGCAACTGAATTCTAAAAATAAAAAGTTTTGTTTAAAACCCTATCATGCTTTCTTAAACCACTTGTAGACCTTTAAGGTTGTCTTTCATGTGTATTTAACATGTTTCAATGTGCTTTTTTTAATTTTTTGACTATTTTAAGGTGTTTTTGCATTTTTGAAAAATTTTAGGGACTAATATGTAAAACTTAAAAAGCTGTTCTAAGGGTACAAGTGGTTGGCTTATGATTTTGACATAATTTCCATGATTTTTTTTATCAATGTTGTGTTTAATTATGTGTTTTTCGTGTAAAGACTAAATTGCAAAGTTTAGGGATTATTTAGAAAATCTTGCATTTTAGAGTTAATGAAATACTTTTGACATTTTAAGAATATTTCTAGCATTCCTCTGGTCTTCCGGAGGGGTGTAGAAAATATTAAAACTTTTCATATTGTTTTGGTTTTTTGGTAGGGGTATTAAAGGCAATTTTCAAAAATTAGGGACCTATTAGCAATTTTTGCATTTTAGGTCGATCTTGATATCTAAGTTACCCATGGAGGGTATATTTGTCATTTCATATCATTTTTTAGTCTTTTAAGGCATCGAGATACTTTTATGTCAAAAGTATACGTTAGGGGCATTTTAGTAATTTATCCTAGAACCAAGTCCTTCATATTCACCAAAATATTTATATGTAGAAGGTTCATAAGGTTCATCTAGTAGTGTTATGGAGTCCTTTGGACTTACGGGGATACTTCTATGTTAATAGTAGACCTTAGGGATATTTTAATAATTTATATTAGAACCAAGTCGTATGTGATCACCATAAATATTTCGAAAGTGTACGTAGGAATAGGTTCGTTTGTCTATAAAGTTATAAATCTTTTAGGGTACCAAGATACTTATATGTTGAAGGTACACCTTAGGAACATTTCATTAATTCATTTTAGAATCATGTCCTTTAGGGTCACCGGGACATTATTATGTCAAAGGTGTACTTTAGGGGACATGTTGGTAATTTAGACTTTTTGAGTGAAGTTTAGTACTTTTTGTCTAAACAGTCTTTGGGTGATTTTTATTTTTATTATTAATATTATTAATAAAATCAAATATTTTGCAAATTAAGGCAATGTCTTTGAGTTAAAATAGTACAAGGATTTTTCTCAGTATATGAGAGGGATTCTTTGAATTATTCTAATAATAAGATATCAATTTTTTTCAAAAATGAAAATCAAGATTTTTTTTAAAATTTAAAAAAATAAAATCTTTGCAATCCTCCATCTCTCTAGCGAGGTCAAAAGATATTTTGATTTCCTAAAGCTTTTTGTATTCCACTAACTTTCTATCAAGGTATGAAAAAGAATGATAAAAACCTTTTTGTTCTTTTGATTCTCCGAAAGGGTGCAAAAGATATTTTGATTTTCAAAAATATTAAAAAACCAATTTTCTTGTATGGAGTAATTAATTTATTTTATGAAAATTTCAACATTTTGGAATTATAATTAAATATTCAATATTGAAATTGAATAAAAATCAAAATTTATGTTAACATATAGTTAATAGGTACTGATTACCAGGCATCACCAAAAAGTCGATCCTTGTATTTGTGACCAACTCCCGGACCCTTTTATATGATTTTTGGTATGATTGCAAATCTCGATGTTTGTTTTAAGGGCTTCGTAACTCTTGAAATATGAACTCTAATAGGTAACCAATCTCACCTAGCCAAAAGAGATTGGTGGCAACACCAAAATAAATGGTCATTTCATAAAGACTATTTAGGGTTAAGTCAAGTAAGTGATTCATCTCAATAACTCAGTCTCCAAACATGAAAAATAAACAATAATAAAATAATGTTGGTATGGCACAAAAATTTAATGATATACAAATATATATATAGGCACGAGGGGTACACCTGTATTTTTTTAAGTTAGGCTAGTTAGGATTCATATCCAGGCCATGCTGGGATAGCTTGGTGACTCCACTAGGGATAGGTTAAAGAGTCAAGCCTAAAATTAATCATGTGTTAACTGATTTAGTTTCAACTGGTATTTTCAAAACAATTTTATTGTATTTTTTATTTATAAGGAAATTTAGGTATATATTGTTCATGTTTTTCACTAATCTTTTTGTTTCTTTTGCAGCATTATTTTTAGGGGAATTTAGAAGAGGCGTTTTTATTATTTTTTAAAAGAATCAAGTCATAAAAAGTAAGTTGTTCCCCTACACACACTATGCACATGGATATGCATTAAATTCTCCTTCAAGTATATAGAAGAGGCATAGGTACCCAATATTTTAAGAGAAGGCGAAGTAGCTCTACCTTTTGAGGCGTTAGCCTCTATCAGGAACAGTGAAAAGCATACCAAATATAGATTTCTACACCTATCGAAAGTGTTAACCTTGTTACGGGCTTGGAAAATACTCCTACACAAACCAGCAATGGGTAAGGATTAGGGTATTTTTTCAGTTCTTTCCAAACTCAAGAGCAATTTGAGAACCTGTTTAGATGTTCAACTTAAACTTCATGTAATGAACCATGAGGGCCTCACCTAGTTAGAGCCATACCTAATTCTAAAAGTTATCAAATTAGGTATATATCGGGGAATGCTTCTAACCTTTTACTCTTACAATTTGATTTTCTCGATATCAATAAGTATACATTGTGTTGTTATGATACATTTTATTATTTTTTGTCTTGATTTACTATATTGAGAAAAATTGTCTTGTCGTAATTTTTTGTAGTTGCTATTTCATTTCCATGACCAAAAAAATGGATTTTATGGATTCTTTCTTGAGCTAAAAAAACAGACGAAGAAAAAAGTGAAATAATAAAGGTAGTACTAGGATTTTTCATTTTCAAGTTTTGCATCACATCTATATTTCATGAAAATCTGTAAATCTATTCAAGCATTTTTTCACATATTCATTTTTTTGTATGCACATGCGTTCATAATTTTCATGTTGTGCTAAATTCGTTTTATTTATTAAATTTTACGGACCAAGACATGGGTGATAATTTAAAAGGAAGAATCGGCACATTAGAGTCTATCCAAAAAGAATTTAGACATGAGGTTTGTGGAATGAAAATTTCACTTGCAAAATTGTTGGAAATAACTACTAACATTATTAAATAAGAGTTTGCAAAACAAGCATCTTCATATTTGTTAGGTCAATTGGCCATAAGCTTAACAACTTAGTTGGAAGCATGATTTAGCACTTTGGAAAAAAATTATCGAGGAACTCAGATGAGATGTACAAGAAATAAATGGACAACTTTTAGAGTTGATAGAAAGGATTGGGGATCGAAATCAAAGAAGAATGGATTGCCTATGGGAGTCATCGTCATGTTGCTTTAATCCAATTCTATGCATCGATAATTCGAAAGCTGAATCTAGCATATCATTAGGGGAGGACTCTAATTTAGGGCCTATTCATATAACAAAAAAGAATATGCATAAACTCCCATCACTACAGATCAAACTAAACCTTCATTAACATTTTATCAATCCCTGATTACCTTCAGACTTTGGTTCAAGCAAGAAATCATAAGGAAATCAAAAAAATTCGAGTTAATTCAATCTGACTAACTTATAGGGGTCTATACCCTTATTTGCTTTAATGTCAAATAATTTCACTTGTTTATATTAAATCACATGAAATCTCATATAAAAAAGGGTATAATCCTAAAGCCTACTATGAGAGCCATGCTGGAGTCCAAAGGCACTCTACTAAAGACTATACTTAGTTTAAAAATAAGGTGGAACATTTTATTAAAGCATGAGGATTAAGATTTGAAATAGGAATCAGATTAGAGAGAATTAATAGCAAGTTATTTACAAACCACTTACCTTAAATGGGTAAGAAAATAATCAAGATAGAGTCAATTTGATCTGATTTTGATCACATTTGCTAAACCATTGTTGCAATTATTCATAACTATTTTCTAGTGCCTTTATCAATGAAAAATCTAAAACCTCCATACCTAAGTGATTGTAATGCCAATGAGCAGTGTGACTATTATTCTGGCAATCTAGGTCACTCAATAGAAGACTACCTTTAGTTGAAATATAAAGTTAGAAGTGGATTCACTCCAACATTAGGCCCTACCTGTGCTCGATTTTGATTAAGCTGTGTTTTAGTAGGCCTTAAAATTTTCTCCTAAAGCATGTGCAAATTTCAATGTTGGGATCTTATGCTATGGCATACATGGTGTTCGTAATAGGCATTCTTTTCATACCATTTAGGGTAAAAAAGCGACCTTGAAGTTATAAATACTAGAGCTACCAGTTGATTTACTAGTAAATGAGCATAGACCTCTGTACACAAATAAGGAAACATATCAAAATGCTCTTTTTCTCAAGGTGCTTGTTGATTATTTAGTGCTTTAGCATTACTATGGTTATGAAATGAAGTGTTGGACTACAATTTTGACCTAGGTTTAATGAAAGACTCATGGTAGGGTTGACTCTAGTAGAATATATCGATTATGGTACTGGGGCACACAAGTCAAAACCTGGATATGCCTTGCTAGGGAAATACATGCTTAATATTAAATAAGGATTCTGGGTGGTCTTGGTAGCGCTTTTACTAATGGTGTTCACCTCTTTGTCTTTACCTTTGGCTGTAGACTTCTTAATAGAGTTGGAGGACTCTCTTTTTTGACATCTTCTTGGTCTTAATAGGGTCGCCAATTATTTCTCTAGATATCACCATATTAGTAAAATTCTTTGTAGCATTTCCCACTAACTTCTTATAGTAAAGAGCTTACAGGGTATTGATGAACATGACTGTCATCTCTTTTTTTATTAATAGATTGTGAACTCGGAAGGCCTCTTTTTACCATTTTTAGGTGTATTATTTGAAGTTTTTAGCAGTTTTTTTCCATGTTTAATAGAGAAAAATGATCTAAAGCCCAATTGGATACATGCTTATACTGATCAAGGAAAGTTCAAGCTAAATCTATCTATAACTGAATTCTAATTGGGTTAAGCTTTATATAACAATAAGTAGCTACCTTAGTTAAACTGTTGAAAATAATGTATTAATAGTTTTTCATTGTCTTCATGTCTAACCATCTTTTGATGGTACATATGGATATGTGCTGTAGGGTCTATGGTCTTATTGTATTTTTCAAAATCTAGTACTTTGAACTTGGGTGGGATGATAAAGTTTGAAACCAGGCCCAAGGATTTGGAATCCACAATTCTAAACTTACAGCCCTAAGGCATTTCTCCAATAGCTTATACTTAGTTTCATTTTCAATAACCTCAAATATGCTATTTTTTCTTGTTTTATTTGCTCATCAAGGTATAAAACTAACGGATTTACTAGTGAGATCCCATATTCACGTCGTGATATCTTTAAGCCAAATGTTGTGCTGCCATAGGGTTTAGATAGCTGAATACTTAAGCATGCTGGATCGGTGCTATTAAAGGGTGGCTATTCTTGGGATACCTCTTCAAGAGTATTGGTGGTCTCAATCCTATCATTTGGATTAAGTTCAGGATTGGCTAGTTCCTTACCTTTATCAGCGATACTTATTTACCCTTTATCCTTTAAGGTAGCGACCAATAATTTTGTCAATTCAGCAACTTAATTTTATAGGTCATCAGTCTTATGAAGCATATGTTCCTAAGCCTCTTGATGCATAACTTTAAGCCTTTCGATACAAGCCTAATGATTATTCTCTGTTACCTTCTAATAGGTGGATATTGTACTGGTGTTGGATGTTTGATTCTATGTTTTAAGGACCCTTCCATTTTAGAGTGATGCCAGATTAGACTTATTATGACATGATGAGTATGGTGTATGCACGAATGAAGATGAATCATAGACATGCGACAATGTTATAAAAATGGAAAAAAACATGATTAAACAAATTAAATCATGTATACAAATGCAAAAGACAGTTGGATTTGGCAATAGCTTCAAAATAAGTATCTTTTATTTAAGCAAAGCATTAATTACAATGTATCAAGTTTGAAAGTAATCAAATATGAAAATATCTCATGTGATTACTGTTTGACTATGAGTTTCAAAAAGTTTAACAATTTTTGCCTATTGTCTCCTGTGGGAATGAAGTCTCCCCTCGCGGTTCTTACTATTCGATCGTGTTATCTGTACTAGTTTGAACCATGCAAATCTACTTAATAAGGTTTTAAAGACTTTCCCTATATTCTTATCAAGATTGGTCGATTAAGATCCAATTATGGCATAGTTCTTTCGAAGATCATGTCAATCTCTCAACCTAATCTTGCTAGACCTAAAGGGCATGCTCTAATTCTAAAACCTTTGTAGTCAAAGCTTTATTCTTAACCCTACCCTTTTGAAGAAGTTGTATTCAAGCTGCCAAGCTTTTGCTTCTCTTTTGATAAACCAATGCAATTGCATGAGTCTTAGTGAGTTCTTTTGCAGTGGTCTCCGCTTGAGCCTTCCAAGCTTCTAAGTCATTGGCAAAAGAGATTAGCTTGGCTTTCCATTTGTTTGAGGATTTATTGATTCTTCAATATTTCTTTACCTTTTAAAGTTCCATGTAGTCTTTCTTCAGGTCCTGAAGATCATCGTTGATGGCATTTTCATCTTGATAAGATCATGTATCTATCTCTTTTAAACTTGACACTCATGCTACAATTGGCTATTCTCTTCTTGCAACTAACTAATTTCTTTAGTGAAAATAGCTCTTTATTGTGCAAACCCATGCTTTAGGATCTTAACTTACATTGAGGATTATCTGCTAGGACATAAGAGACTCTATTAGCAAACAATAGTATGGTGCTGTTAACTCACCTAGCTATCTAATTTTCTTAGATCAGAGTCATTATTTTTTTTTCAATATGATATAGCAGGTTTTTTGCCATGCATCTTGACTTGTGTAACCATCCTCTCTATATTCGAAATCTAGTGTACAAAGCTCATGAGTGATGGGGACAAACTATCTGTAATCAAATTGTCATAAAGCCATAAGCGGGGTGTAACTGATGCTTCCCTATAATCCATTAAGAGGCACCTAATGAAATGGCTTGCATTTGTACACAATTAAGCCAAGAATGTTCCATAGAACTATCTAAGTCACTTCATCGGCATTCAAATCTTGAAACTTTGCAATCTATTATCTTTAGTCGTATCTTACGGCTATTCTTTTTCAAAACCTTGATGAGAGGACTAGTTATAATGATCTCTTTCATAAAAAATGATTGAGAAGCCACACATACAACACTGGTGAGTATCTGATGAAGTATGCTTTGCTTCTTTTCCTCCCAAAGTTTAAGGACTAGATAGTCTTTACTAAAATGGCAAGACTAATATTGATGCCACAACTTAACTTCAAGCCAATATTTACCATGAAATAATTTATGTGTCCCAAAGCCCTTGAGAAAATGATTAGACCATAGATTTGCCAATGCGAAAGCTTTTCGAATCTTTTTCTTGTTTGATTAAATACTTATTGCAAAATTTTAAACTATCTAATGTGATACATGCATTATTCCTCAGTTTGATTAGATGAGAGTCGATCAGTGTTCTCTAACTTTAAGCATATTGGCCAACTTTTTCTTTAGCATATAGGTTTTGTCGACTTGTAGTAAATTTGTCAATTTGGCTCTTCTAATGTTAAGCATGGTTGCAAACTCTTCTACAGTAGTGACTAGACTTTACCTGTTGAAAGTGAAACACCTATATGCAACATTCTAGAATTGTATCGTAGCGTATAGTAATCTAGAATTGACTTTAGGTTGGATCAATAGAGCAATATCTTCATAAATCTTCGACAAAGATTGTCTTATCAATCCCATCCTAACTATTCCACACATCTTTTAACTCTTGATGATTGAACTGCCTAAAGACCATTTAGCTCGTTTTGAGATCTTTAAGATATATTAGGGCTAGAGGTTATCCCCACTCTCTATTTGTTCCTTTCTGACTTGATCTTAACTGTTTTAAAATCCTTTAAACATTCAACTAGTGGTTGTGTCATGGTACAATAGTTGTCTATGGACACTACCCTTGGAACCAACTATCCCAGGATGGTATGACATGATGCATATAGTAAAGGCAACAACAAAAGAAACACTAAGTTAGTAATGTATTAAGGATAAGAAATAAATCATAGAATAAAAAGCCCCATGACATCATGGTACCTAAGGGCGAGCATGGAAGAAACATAGGCATAGTTGTTTTGCCCATCAAACGTAGACTTATATAGATAGTATACCAGTATGTCTAGGATAGAGGCATCCTATTAGAATAAAGATTAATTCTCGAGATAGTGATGATTCGTTTATCACCATTCAATTATAAGTTAATGTCAAACCATCCATCAGATCGCATGATAGTTTGTTTACGTGTTTGCTCATAGTGAGATAGCATGGTGCTTTCCTTGAGAGGTTTTATCGACCTCAAGTAGGATATCAAGTAACAACATTCAAATGTTATCTCTTATGGAAAATAAAGAAAAAAAGGCATTAGTTGTTAGTAGGATAGCATAACAGCGTGCCTGATGGCGTTATTGCAATGGATGACATAATTCGATGCAGAATAGAAGGCAGTGATAACAATGTTCATTCATTATCTACGGAACAAAAAAATGATAAAGAAGAGTAAAAGGTAAAAAGTGTTTCTTTAAGCGTTTTATTCTTTGAGCTAATCTAGTAACACTTCAGTATGGCTTGACATGGTTTAGCTCTTATGGTTGACTTTATGGGGTTTAATTGACTGTAAAAGGTTCCCAAACTGCTTCTCCATCTGGTAAGGATAGCTGTGGTAACCCGATCCTAGGCCCATCATAAGCTTGGTGAAATAGGTTTGTTTCGGGTGGATGTATTTTGCTATGCCCATGCGAATAAAAGGAATACCATGAGAGCATAGGTACTTTACATTTGGAAGATATTGCTAGTCCATGAGTAAAGAAGAAATAGCACGGAGGACAATTAGCTCACTTTCACCTAATAAAGGGTTTATTCTTTCTCCAAGAAACAAATAGCTGAAAGCCTAGTGCGAATGTATGTATGCTGTGTGTGTCAGGGAAACAATCAAATATTTTGTTTACTCTTTATTACCATTTCACAAAAATCATCTTACTTATTTTTTTAAGTAGGAAGGAACCCTAGCAATCACAAAAAATGCAAAAACACAGAGAGTAGTTACAAATAAATGTTATGTACAAAAAAAAGAAAAGAAAAGGTATTGCAAATAAATAATGACTAAAATTGAGAGAAACCAAAAACCTAATAAAATTTAGCTTACTGCAGGCTTGGCTTTCTAAATAAAGTTCCTAGTATAGTCACCAAGCTATCATGATGTGCCCTATGTATGATGTGATGCAACTTAAAAATGAAAAAAAGAAGGGGCTCGGCTTTGGATCATCCCTTGGTTAGGATTTGGATTAGGTGTAATAGAATGAAAGTAAAGGGAAGTACCATCAAACAAATCGCTTATACAATTGATCCTGGATAGCCACTATTAAATAATAATTTCTTAG
>JAQSVH010019117.1:0-11288 GCA_029448705.1 Adansonia digitata | reverse complement strand
ACGAAGAAAAAAAACAACAAAAATACAACAATGATTTAAGTTATTTCGGATGATTACTTATCTTCATCTTCTTTTGAAATAAAGGTTAGCAAAACCAACCGCTTCATCTGTTCATTACTAGGTTTGCTTGTAGGTAATAGCTATAGGTCTTTCTTTAGTCCCTAGAGGTGTCCGATTAGAAAAAAAAATTATAATTTATAAATTTAAACAAGAATTATTATTTAGACTTTAGTGTCTCTCACTACCGAAAACATTTCAAGATCAAAAGTAGACAAGCAGTACTGAATGGCCATTCTTCGCTGTCTAATTCATGTTCCTCTGTAGCTGCTGGTTCAAAATTATTCATCCAATCAAAAAATGAACTTTGAAAAGTATACATAATTATTATTTGGAGAAGATAAATATTGCTGGCGAGCAATAATGCAACACAGAAAATTCGCTTTTATCCCATCCGCAGACGCTGACTAATGATAAAAACCCACTCTTTGTTGTTGCAAATACATATATAAGAGAAAAAAGATTCTAAATGTTAAAATTTTAATTTTAAATTTATTAAATATTATTAATTTAAAAGATAATTGATTATATAAATCAATTAAATCGATCTTCATGTTCATGTCGTTGCATAAATTTACATTTAGCACGCATTTATAAACGTTCAAATATTCTTCTGATTTTGGATATACAAAGGATTAGTCACGTAGGTTAGTTTATTCGACTTTTTACAATTTTGTTTTTGTATAAGGGTCACTTTCACCTCTTAAGTATGTTACTAAAAGACAATAATTGTTCCAAATATTAGCAACTAAGATATTCAAGTCACTCATAACTCGTCTCCATATGGCAAAATAGGGCAGGCTAGCTTACATAGGACTTGAGAGAATCTCTCTATATTGGATATAATACATAGATGGTTTCTTCATAAATGTTCATTTCAAAACTCTGCTCAAACCAACCAAGATAAATCCCAGAAGTTTTTTTTTTTTCAAACTCAAAAATGCAAGTATTATCTGAAACCAAAGAAAGAAAATGAAGATGCAGCAGCAAACATTTGATATATGGGTTTGAAATTAATACGTTTCTTGTTCATTGCTGCTTTTCTTAATTCTTGGTTTTCAATAATGATGTCTCAACTCTCAACTGTATAATGATGTTTACTTGTCATGTACAGAATGAAAATAGTCTCCTTCATAACATCTCCATTGTCTTTTTTCAACCACTGGCAACTCCCACTTCGTTTGGTTTATGGAAAACACGTCCATATAATTTTGATATTGGATCATGCAGTGTCTCCATCATTCATTGAGTGGGTGGGGCTGAATATTTTTTTCGCGGGGGGAGGGATTGAGTTGGATGAGCTTGTTATCCATTACTTACTAGTTGGCCAACATGAAACTTACTTGGATGATCTGAAACTGTGGTTGCAATAAGTTCATGACAACTGGTAAACAAAAAGACAATTTCTTGTTCTTTTTGTCTTTCTTTTTTGATTTTTTTTTCTTAGCAAATTTCATTGGACAGGTTCAGAGTTGAAAGAGTGTATTTCCAATGTGGATGGCACCCATGTACAATCGCAACGTAGGTCTCAAGTCGACTAGTTAAAACAGTAAACCCAACTAATTCTAAGTTGGAAGAGTTTTGACTTCGTCAACGTGGGGACTATATTAAAACTTTGGTGGAGCTTGTGGGCTTCAGACCGAGACTGGTGATGGCGTCTAGCCCAAATCTATGCATAATCAAAACCCGCAAATGGCAGGCTAAAGTCCAAGCTAATTGAGAAAGGATTAAAAAGACAGAATTGCTTATGGGCTTCGTCTGAAGTAAAACCTTCATTTGGCAATCTCGATCCAGCCTACTTTGATTTGGGCTAAAAGTCGTCGGAAAGTATATAATGAAGTTGTTTGAGTCAAAAATTAGATTATGATTTTACAAACAAAAGATCACCGTTCTCAGATCTTTTGCCGAAATATATATATATATATATATATATAAAATCGTGAGATCAAATCTCAAATCATTAAAGTAAATAGTATCTTGCATTCCAGCAATCCTTTGTCACAGCAGTGTTGATAAAACCATTGGAGTCGATTAACAAACTGAAACCAAATGTAACGTTAAGAATGTGGCAATATATATTTATATATATATATATATATAATCATGCAAGCACTTGTTTGTCAGAACTCACTGGTCAATAGAATGTAAACACATATTATGAAGTCATTTTCAATTGTTTTCACATTGGGCCTGGTGGTCTAAGTGTCGCTTTCAAGTTTCTGGTCGTGGACCTCTCATTGTCTAGTTTAGGCCCAGGCGCCCTGCAAGTTGCAAGGATGCAGAAATTGACTATCGGTCCAGTTTTTGGCTTTATTAAAATAATAATAATAATAATAATATGAGAATTAGATTAACTGCAACCGCCGAGTATCAGTTCAGAGGTATTTCATACAAAACATTGAGTTAAATCAATTTGGGACCATTTTAGCCAATTATTCCTTAAAGAAAAAAAAAAATTCTGCTAGCCAGCAATGGGGAGAATCTATATTTAAGCTTCAATTTGATGAGCTTTTCTTTTTCATAGGGTTTTAATGTGTGTGTGTGTTTCTTACCTTCTCTTACATTTCTGTCTCATGGTCCACGTTGCTAGATTTTAGACAATATCATAGAATTAGTTGAAGCCATTGATTTCCTGTGGAAAGTATTGGTTTACTAGTACTAAGCAACCCATTTTTGACCAAGAAATTTCTTTCAAACTTCATAAGAGTAGTTTGCAATAATCCAGAATTAGCATTTGACGAATAGTCGTACTGGATTGGTACGATTAGTCTCCGCGGTTTGCACTTGCACCATTTTTTTTTCTTTTTAAGAAATTATCAAATCAAGCAAAGTATTCAGACTTTAATCACTAGTTACCAAAATTAAAAATGCAATATTTTATTAATAAATCACATTAATTACCTCTTAATTGATTGGATCCTTAACGTGATTAGTCTTTGATTCATAACTCAACATGACCAAAAGAAACAAAAAGAAAAAAAGGATAAAATATCTGACCCTTTCCTGCATGCTCCATTTGGCTTAAGAATATAACTCAATTAGGCCTCGTTGATTAATTTATTATTACATAAAAATCAACATCCTAAGAATTTAGGACATATTCAAATATTTGATTTTTTTTAATCTATTAATTTAAGAGTTAGCCAGAGGTTGTTCGTTTATTGTTGCTGCATTGGTTGATTGAGGTCTGATATGGCGTCATTTATGCTGAGATCAATGCTCCCACCAGCAACTCCTTGACGGGTTTCTTTCTTCACCAAATTTCAAGGAAATTCAGATTATCAGACATACAGTGTGATAACTCGTAAAGCTACTGGATTAAATTCCCACTCCTCTTTCATTCCAACTGAATAGAATAAGACAACCCACGATGCTTTCGGAGCTTCTTCGGTTTCATTATTTTTAGTCTTTTCTTTTTCTTCCATAAAAGTTATTATTATATAATTATTAATTATTTCTTGTACAAGAAAAATTATTATACAGCTCGGTTTGTAAATAAAATTTTAAATTTTAAAAAATATTGTTTATTTTTATAATCAAAAAACAATTTTGATAAATCAGAGAAGCACATATCAGCATGTCAAAATAAATAAATAAATAAATAAAGCATCAAAATGGGTATAATTACTAACTCTCTCATGTGGCCATATAATTACCCACAACGATTAAGCAATTACATCAAACCAAATTAAAAATATATGTATTTTTTTTTCAAAGGCTTATTATGTTTCTGTTATGATTGCAAATTTCACAAATCACATATTTCTTAGCAAAACCTTATTTTTAATAGCATTTTTGTGAACCAAACTCAACCAACTTCTTATAATGATTAACGGTGTCAAAACCAAATTGTTTTTTTTTTTTTTAATGAAGTGGGTTTTTTAAAATATTTTTATATTTTAAAAATTTATTATATATTATAGTAAATATATTTATGTATTATATTGTTAAAATATTTTGAAAAAATAATCATACAAAACATGAATTAACAAAAAAAAAATCTAATTATAAGGAATGCAAACAAGGGGAACAAATTTTAAAAGGCATTATTATGTTCGTTAACTTCGATGGGTTGGATTTAATATTCTTAAAGGACAACTTTCCATTTGATTATTATTATATCCATTCATTCATTCATTCATTTTATAAATGTAAACCAAACCTCAAGTTAAAATCCCAACCAGCCATCCTGCCTTTAAGTCAACCTTCGCAAACTCTCAACGCACACGCACATGCAGACGCACACGTTTAATCACTATCTTGTCATCGAAACCCTTTCGGCCTTTGCCCATATTCCAAGCCGACACCGCGTTTTCACTACATTTATTTCCCAAAAGAAAAAGACAAGAAGACAATCACCTTCCCTCTCTGTCCCTCATAATTTCCATAATCATTAATCATAGTAACAAATTTTGATGCCGGCTAAGAAAAGCCCTAAGCAAAAAGTAAAGAAATTTCTTTGAAAACTTTCCACAACTGTGTTAGAATAAAAACCATGCAACGAGAAACGTGTAACGTTGATGCATGAGAGCAAAAGAAAGGTCAGAATGGGACCACAATCCTATATGATAGATATTAGCCGAGTTGAGCTTCTCTTGGTTACTTGCTTTGTTTATATGTATTTATATATATTAATTGTATAAAATGAATAAAATATAAATTATTAAATTTATTAAAATTTTAAATATGATTATATTATATTAATTATGTTTAAATATATTTTATATTTATTTTATTATTTTTATGTTATTATATATTTATATCATATTTTTATTGTATTCAAAATTAACAGACGGACAGAAAATGCAAAATAGAGAATGTAGCCAAGTAGTTAAAACTGTGTCGTTTGAAGGTTGTGATGGTTCGGAAAAATGAAACGGTTTCGTTTTACGTGGTTTTCTTTCTTTTCCAGCAACATTGGGGAAACGATTCTGTGAACTCGGTTTCTTTGTATCTGTCAGTCTGACATTTCTCTCTCTCTCTCTATTTATTTTATTTTATTTGTTTGGTCACTTTCTCTCTCTCCAGGTGGGATAAAATGGAGCAGACTATAAACTCAGATTTCTTCGGTAAACACAAAATTATTATCTTACGACTAGAAATTTCACAGTCTTTTCACAAAATCTAGGTTGCTTCATTTTATTTCTCGGCTAAAATTGTAATAACAACTGTCCCCTATTTCCCTTCCCCTGTTTGGTCTCTGGGAAAACCAAGAAAAACAAAAGAGAAACTTGCTTAAGAAAAATTACAGAACCTCAATGCAGCTTACTTCCCTTCCTTCTATTTTTCATTTTTTGCCCCTTAGCTCTCTATTTTTGGGGTCCTAAAGTTGGCTTAAAAGGTTTTTTTTTTTTAACATAAACAAGTTTGATGGTGATAGTTGTTACAATAGCATTGAGGAATTTTAAGCTCATTAAAAGGGGAAAAAAATTGGACGGGTTCTAAATTGTATTTAGCGTGACGTCGTTTTCTTTTTTCGTTGGTAGGCCTTGAATGACTCAAAAAAATGGCCGAGTCAACCACAGTAAGGTTAGTGCGATGTCCAAAATGTGAAAACCTTCTTCCAGAACTTGCTAATTATTCTGTTTACCAGTGTGGTGGTTGCGGTGCTGTTCTTCGAGGTACTTCTCGTTTCTCTTCTCTCTTTTTTCTTTTCCTTTTTCTTTTCTTTTCTCCTAGTTGTTTGTTTGGTTGATGAGAAAGTTGTTGAAGACGTTAAAAAAAATTAAACAAATAAACTTCTTGGTTCTTACGAGTCTGTGGTCTGTGTTAACCTTGTTTCCATAAATGTTGAAACTTGAACTATTCGGTTAAATTGAAGGGTTAAGGTAAGGGTTTTTGAGGATGAAAACTTATTCGATTCGAATTGCTAGTTGTTTCTTTTGTATTTGTCAGCAATGGCGTGGTGCATTCTTAGAAAATTCGAAGTTGGGTTTTGTTCTTTTCATTTACGTTGTGCTATATTACCCTCAATTCTGTTGATAATAAACCTTCAACCTTACAATTTGATTGATGATGCTATATTTATAAGAAAAGGAATGATTTGAGAGAGCCTGAGCCTCATCATTTTCATAAGTTGGAACATAATATGGTCATAAAAGTATACGAGTGTTACAACAGAACTCTCTGGCTTGATTTTGTTGAAATCAAAACAATAAAACTATTGAAGGCTTTGGGCCTCAGTTTTTTGTTGTTTTCTGAACCTTTTGTTTTTGTCCTTTGCAAGTATATAAGCATAATTTCTTCAATAGGACTTTTAGTTTTTCCTTATTTTTTATAGTGGAATGTTGTGTGTTTAACAGCAAAAATAAAGAATTGTGAAGCAGAAACTTTCTCTGTGAAGTTGGAAGGAGACAGGCTTGGCAGAGTTTCTATGAAGTCCCAAATTTCGTCAGAGACAGGAATAGTAGACTCGAGTGATGCCTCTGATGCAGATGCTAAATCAAGTGCTGGCTCTTTGAGGTGTCATCAAGGGGATCCAGAGAAGAATGAAGTTGACTGCACTGATAGAAGTGGGAATGAATCTAAGGTTGCTGCTGATAAACGTTCTGTTGAGAAAGGTAACGATATTAGCAGGAGTAAGGATGGAATAGTAAATTTGATTAGAAGAGAACACTACGATTTGGATTCCAATTTTAAATATACTAGCGGATCACAAAGACTCGGAGAGATTTCAGATTGGCAAGTTGGGAAGCAAGAAGAGATGGAGGGTTATCCTAGAATTGCAAGAGCCATTGGTGAAGGTGTGCGATTTTCAACTTCAAACCATCCAGATGAAGGCCCATCAAACCGTCATTTGGATTCTTCTTATGGGTACAGCGAATCATTGCGGACTCAAACTGACCAGGATGGTTCAGGTAGAATTCTCCTCGAACAAGATCGAGCTCTGCTTCTAAGGAAGCTAGATGAGCTAAAGGAGCAACTTAGTAGGTCTTGTGATGTGGTTGATAAACCAAAAGAGAAGGTTCTGCTTGATGGGAGGGTTGTTCCTCCAGAGTCATACGGTGGTGCTGATAACTGGTTTCCAAATGGTTCTTCTGGATCATGGAAGCCCTCAATGCCTCTCTATGGGCCTGATAGACATGCTGCTAGAGCAGGACCCTCTTATTCTAGTCATTTTCCAGAACCATTTGCTTATCCTGTTGGGCAGGAAATGACTCGGCATGGATTGTATCCTCCAATGTGTAATCCAAGTCATATTCCTGCACATGGAGATGCATTTGGATCTCAAATGCTTGGAAGAGCTCCACACCAGTTGCCTGGAGAATACCAACAACAGCTACCTCATCCATACTTTTTTGGAAAATACATTGAAAGCAATCATGACCCCTTTATGCCATATCTGCAAAGTTCAGTGTTGCACGAGGCTTCTTGTTTATGTTTTCATTGTTATGAGAAACATCAGCAAGTTCCAGTGCCCGTTCCACTCAATGCATTTGGCAATAAAAGATTCCCTGATGTGCCTAGTAAAGCAATGTACCATATGGAGAACCCTGGGACTTTTGGTATGTATTTCCATGGTTCTAGGACTACAATGCCTCCTCCGTTGAATGTACATGGTACACAAGCACAAGCTAGATGGCCAATTGACATTAACTCAGAAATTGGTGGTTTTGTTTGGAGCCATCCACAGAGGGTGGAAGTAGCCAGTGCTGGCCGCTGTTTTCGTCCTATAGCTGGTGGTGCGCCATTTATAACGTGTTATAATTGCTTTGAACTACTACAAATGCCCAGGAAAGTGCAGCTTATGGTGAAAAAGGAACATAAATTGCGTTGTGGAGCCTGTTCTACTTTGATAAACTTTACTCTCATCAACAAGAAGCTTGTTCTTCATGATGATGCAAAAACAAAGGGAATTTCTGTGGAGGTAGATAATATCTCCAATGAAAATGTGGATGATTGTTGCTCACATTTCCGTGGCCACGTGAACCGAATTGCTGCTAACTTCTCATCTGATGATTATGATCATTCGGATTACGATTTTCAGTCAATGGACAGAGAACCTGTTGCATTGTCAACGGGGCAGGCTATCAACTCAATCAGACCTCAGGAATTGCAAAGCTTTCATTCTTCATCTTCAAGTGCCTATGCGGATGAAAACGGTCCGGACATTTTAATTGCTTCAAGAGAGGAAATGAATTCTGTTCAGCAACCGATCAAATCCCTTTTGCCTCCCCCACCTGCAGGCTCACCTCTTCAAGAGCACTTTGATTACTCTTCTAACAATTATGCAGTCAAACAATGTGGGAAAGGAAACCGTAGTAGTCGCTCTGATCAAGAGAATGTTGCATCAAACAAGACTATCGCACGACAAAATTCTTTAAAAGAAGCATCATTAGCTACTGAGACGGAGGTGTCATTCAATGAGTACTCAAGTACTGGGATTTCTCAAGATTCAGGGGATGCAACCAGAGAAGATGATCAACTGAAAACGGAAAAAGGAGGTGAATCATATTTTGCAAATATTATCAAGAAGAATTTTAAGGATTTGTCAAGATTTAATCAAACAGAGGAACATGGGAAAAGTAACATTTCAATTAACGGGCATCCTATACCTGAACATGTGGTTAAAAAGGCTGAAAAGATGGCTGGGCCTATTCATCCTGGACATTATTGGTAAGCATAAATTGATTTTCTTTCGGATCTGCTGTGCTATTATTTTTACTACTTTTTTTTATGTATATCATGATGAACGTGTACATTGACACATAAAGGAATAGACCTACAAATGATTATTTCAATTGAACCAGATAAATAAAATCTGATCCTGATATTACTTGATCTAACTATAATCTATCTGCTTTTTGGACCTGTAGTTTTCCTGCATTTGAATAATTGACATTCTTTTGTTGCACATGCCTAAATCAGGTATGATTTCCAAGCTGGATTCTGGGGTGTTCTAGGAGGGCCTTGTCGTGGCATAATTCTTGTAAGATTAAATAATTCTTATGTAGATATCAAAAGATAAGCATTTTGTTGTCGGTTGGCCTGCCTGTGATTTTTCTCAACTTAATCTCTCTTGCAGCCATTTATCGAAGAATTTAACTATCCAATGCCAGAAAATTGTGCTGGTGGGACCATTGGAATTTTTGTAAACGGAAGAGAGCTCCATCAGAAAGATTTGGATTTGCTTGCGGATAGAGGGCTTCCAACTGATAGAGATAGATCTTATATAATTGAGATATCAGGCCGAGTAGTGGATGAGGCTACTGGGGAAGAGCTAGATAGCCTTGGCAAACTTGCCCCAACGTGAGAGCTAATTCTCTTACTATTTTTTTCTCCTATTTTTTGGTTCATCTCCTGATACATGCTATTTGGTAGGTAGCTGAATGTTTCTATAACTAGTTAAAAAATTATCCTTATTTCTTTTAATTCATCCACTGCTACCAATGAGTAATAATATGCCGGCGACTGTTTATGCATTAATCCTTAGTAGCCATAATGCTAGTACGGTTTTCTTTATGAATGTTGGATTTTGGAATATGCCTTTAGGCCAATGAGAACTTTGAATAGTGGTGAAGACATAGCTTTAAGATACCCTAGGATAAAAGGCATCACTTTTTTCTTGCTTCTGTGTCTTCACTTTAACTTTAAACTAATTTTTCTATTAACTATAGATTTGTTTATACGACTTTGAACAGTGTTGAGAAAGCGAAGCGTGGTTTCGGGATGAAAGTTCGAAGACCAGCTGCATAATGAATTTTTAAAAATTATAGAGCTATCCCGTGGATGCGAAAAGTTTTGATTCATTCTAAATCAAGTGCAGAAATATCAAACAACCATCTTCGCAGATCTGGTTGGAAGGTCTGAAATCCGAATGATGTTTCTCTAGCTACTCTGGGGTTGGTCAGTGTTGGATGGTGTCTCAATCCCTTGATCAGTGAAAACTATAAAATAGTGATAAGGATTCAGATTTAATTTGATATTTTCACTGGTTGTTACAATGTCTGTTCTAAATTATCGGTTTCCGCATGCTGCATTTTTATTTGCAAGTTATGTAAATTTTGTATCATCCTACCACATTGTTTACCGAATGAGATTTGCATTTTCTTTGTCTTTCCTAGCTATCACCACTGAAAATCCAAAACCTGAAAATCAACTTCCTGGTAGATTCTGGTGATTCAAGCTATGAACCTCATTACTAGCATTTGTGGTTTAGTAGCTAGAGAAGAACATCATAGTAGTGTAGATGGAACATGTCTGGTTACTCTGGTTCCTTGCCTTTACTATGAATTAGATATATGAAAGCTTTCATGAATTCATGTGGACTGACAGGCCTGTGAAAATTTTTAGGAGCATGCTTGGACAAAATTGCTATCTATTCAAATTATAGTCTACGGATCATGTATATATTGTTGTCACTGCTAGAAGCTATGATACATTGTTTAATTGTTTGAATGCAGCTGAAGAATTTGAGAGAGTGAAATTTGGGGCTGCCTTCAAATATCCCAGTAAAGGATACAACGAGAATGGATGATAATCAATTGATCATTGATAAATTTGATGAATTGACCCATTCATAACATTATTCTTATAAATGTATTCAAGTTGATATTTATTCAACAAAGAACTCGTTTCAAACAGTAGCCTATGCATTTGCCAAACTAATGCCAAAACCAACAATCCAAGCGTCAACTTCTTTCTGCTAAGTTGATGGTGTATCCGTTTCCTTGGCTTTAAGATATGGATCCCGCAAAAATTTTAACAGATGTCGAAGACAGTGCAACACCCCTTGCATGAATTCAGACCCGTTTTAATAATGTTTATAATAATCCACACGAAAATACTTAAACAACGAGGAAAAAAAAAACATCAATATCCATTTACAATTTCTTTTCTTTGTACGTATTTTCCTTTTCCACACCTCCTTCATTTTAATTTTTCCTTACAATTCAACTATAATTCGAAGTTCAAATACAAAAGAAACTCCATTTTCAGTCTAATGAAGGAACTTCGAACAGTGAAATCTAGATTTTCTACAGCCTGTCGCTCGGAAAATCATTTTTTTTCTTTCCTATTAGGTGTCTAACACTTCCGTCTGTCCGACACATATTCGAGTATAGATTCAAAAGTATAATATTTCCAAATAAAAAAAAAATTACAAAAATTGAATATACTCAAAGGTATCCGATACAAATCTGAATAACATAGTTGACCCCTTCATCTATCTTCGTTTAAGCAAAAGAATAAAGAGTAGAATTACAAAGTATTCAAAAAGCTGATCCTCCTAG
>JAQSVH010019084.1:0-11289 GCA_029448705.1 Adansonia digitata | reverse complement strand
ATACAAGTGCGGAGACTATACTTGTGTGCCACTTCTGGAGTCATTGGGGAGCACCAGCTATACACCCCTCCTAGTTCCGTGATAGGTCCAATGCTAGTAATTGATTCTGTTTTTTGAAAACCTTATGTACTGAGGCTTCAAAATAGAGAAGCCAACTATAAATCGAAAGTCCAATTAGCCTTCCATGCTTAAAGAAAGGTCTATTAAATTAAGAGATATTGAAGAAAAAGCATTGTGACTCTGAGGTATGATGAATGGAAGATCCACTATATCAACAACACTTTTCCAGTACCCAATATTAGGATATTACAAGTCCCAATGGATGAGCTTCTATATGAAGTTGAACTATTTAGATGGAAATGTAAACACGAGAGGGCTATCTTTGCCATAAAAATTGCTTGGCTGAAGGAGGAAAAAAGTTAGTTAAAGATGGACATCTACCTTTAGGATAACAAGATTAATTGAGTGGTTAAAGAGACAGATCGTTTCAAGAAGGATCTCAAAAGTTTGACTAAGGACTATGTGGCACTACAAAAAGGGAACAAGTCCTGATGCATCAACAAGACATTAGTCGAATAGAAAGTGGATTTTTGTTACCTTTAATAAAGAACTAAATCAATAGAAAAAGAGGCTCATAAGGAAGAAAGGACATCTTGAAGCTTAAGTATGAGACTTGAGAGCTAGTAAGATCTGAAGCATTCCTTTCAAGTTCACCAAGACCATATAATTAAATTGGCAAAATTCTTCGAACATTAAGAAAAAGAATGACAGGCAAGGATTAACCAGCCATGCTTGAATTATCAAGAACGACGCCATCACTTTAATTAGCAAATTCAAGTAGCCAGTTAGAGACCGATGATATAATCCTTCCTTAAGGCAAGACATTATACTTGTTGGGTACCATGAGCAGTAGTTGTTGAGTTTTTTAGAACATGTGGTTAAACAATGTAATGGTGTGAGATATTTTTGGATGTAATCATGTCAAAACTTTTGTTGTTGCTCTATAAAAGATGATATTGGTGAAGCTATTCTAAGAGCCAACTGTCTTTATTACATTCGTATATTCAGCTCCATTCTTTTATTGTCTTATTTATGCATCCATATCAATAATAATTTATTTTCATGACTTCATATTCATCTTCATCTCATCATCAACAATCATTAATAAACATATTTAAAATAAAAAGTTTAATATGGGATTAGTTTTAAAAGTGTAAGGGATTCTGAAATTTGACAACGAACATGGAATCCAATATTGCACATTACTACAATACATACTATCAAAAATGGATCATGGAAAATGATCACCAAGAATGCATCAAGCAACTCAAGTTGATGTACAAAGAATCATAAAACCAAATGCTTCATCGAGAAGATACAATGCAAGCTCAAATCTTGAAGCTCATGGAATTAATGACAGCTTCCATAAAAGAAAAGGGGTAGGTTAGTACTGTGGATATTGAAAAAAAGCCAACTAATATGGAAAATCCCCTTACTAGTAGTACTAAAGCTACCTAGAAGGAAACCCGCCACGAGCAACAACATAATACAGTACCAGCCCTACTGATACTACCAGTGACATATGTGAACCCCGTGGTGACAAATTAATTCATCCATGAATTTTAAAGAGTGAATACAAGAGTTTCGCAATTGATCCCAAAACCCTCAACCACGAAGATCAAGAAAAGACAAATCATCAAAGCCTATAATGCTTGTTGACAAGATAGACAAGTTTTAACTTTTAGAAAAACGTTTTTGGGCTGTTAAAGAGAGTGACAAGTTTGGAGCTATAGATGTAGAATTTTTGTCATTGGTGTCTAATCTTGTCATTCCTCCAAAGTTCAAGATACCTAAGTTTGAGAAGTTTAATAAAACTATTGACCAACTATGCATATTCAGATGCACCTCAAAAAGATGGTTGGATACAAAAGAGAAGAAAAGCTTTTTATCCATTGTTTTGAGCACAGTTTGATCAAGGTAACTGCCCGATGGTACATTAAACTCGATAATGTCAAGATTCAATCATAGATTAGCCTAGCCAAAACCTTTTTGAACTAGTACCAGCATGTACTAGATTGGGCACTCGACCATTTCTCCCTTATGAACTTAAAGAAAAGCCAACGGAAAGTTTCAGGTAATATACTCAAAGGTGGAAAGAAGAGACATCTTTACAACCCCTTTTAACTGAAAAAGAGATTATCATGATGTTCGTCAACACCCTACAAGCTGCATATTATTAGAAATTGGTAGGAAATGACACTAAAAAGTTTGTTAATCTAGTTTTATTTGATAAGATGATTAATGCGACAATTAAAAGTGGTAGGATGTCTGTGGGTGAGTTATCTAGATCGAGTAAGAGGTCTGCTACTAATAAAAAGAAAGAATGAGAGGTGAACACCATAAGCTAGGCCAACCTATTCTAACCAAGCTAGTATTAAGTGCCTAATCCTTATTACTTGAGCATGCCTTGCTCTAACTTAGTCATGATACCTCTTTAGTAAGTTTATGTCATAACTGATAGCTCATCCTTTACTGTTTTGCCAAATCCACCATAAAACAACCAACTATAAGCCAACCAAAATATCTATAATCTTGCCAACAATACACCAAACAATCTAGGTGAAAATTAGCGAAGACAATAATTTGACCTTATCCCTATGACCTACAAAAAGTTGTATTAAGCTTTGCTTCAGGGGCATCTAATTGCTCATGTGTACACCTCAAAAAAGAAACCTATATAACCTTAGTGATATACCTTATCCCTATTATGACTATCATGCATAGACAATAGGGACGATACTTAAAATTATGTTTCTTTCAAGCAAAGAGTATAAAGCCTCATTGATTTAAAAGTTCTCTAATTTAGGATGAACTAAGGGTACTGTGAATGCCTTACCAAACCATGTTAAGCCAGCAATGAACATGATTGGTTTTAAAGATAATGGTGAGGTCAAGAAAAGCATAAAAAAAGTTAAGACACTGATGAGTCTGGTTTGACATATATTGATTCAGACAAAAATGCCTTAACACAGTTGAAAGATGAAAAGAAGAACTTGATGATTTCTATTGATCTGAAACTTTGCAGCTCATTAGCTAGGCCTAGGATTCAAGTGCAACATGCAATATAAGAAACAACAAGCTAAGAAGGCTATTATTAGGTCAAGAGCTAGGACTAGAACCAATGATATTCCTACTGATCCATGAGATTTTGCATTCAGAAAGAGTGTAGATCTGAATCAATTAGAAGACAAGAAAGCCAAGGATATCTTGGTTATTGAAAATTGGGCCTCTTGTAACCTTTACATTCATGCTATTGATGATTAGTTTAGCTTGTCAAAGTCAAGCAATAAAACCTACACCCATTCACCAGATTCTATTCCTGACAACGAGGTTGTGTAAGAAACCCTTATGCTTTTTAAGTCTATTTCCATGTAATGTCACAAATTAAAAACCTACTTGCTTTTGCCTAATAGATTGTAGGGATCTTTTATCGAATATTATCAATAAAATTCATCTTTTCATAAAGCATTTCATTTTTTGTGCCCATTTTTATTCTTTGTTGTTGCTCCAATTCTTTGTCTATACATATTTTTCTTTATTGTTTATGTCCTCATCCTTTCAGGTGCTCTAATAGAGTGACATGGATGTTTTAGATTAACTCCCAGAGATTGATTTTGAATGATCACTCTATAGTTGATTTCAACGAAGATTCTAAGGAGAATTCTATGCCACCGAATATATTAGATTAGTCAAGCATAAAGAAAAATAGATTTTGTCCTATGAAAAACCAATTAAAGTCATAAATTTAGGGACTAAAAAAGATCAAAAAAGGTTAAAATCGAAACTTTCATAAAATCCTCGTTCAAAAGTAAACTAATAAACCTACTTTAATAGTACTTAGACATGTTCACTTGGTCATACCAAGACATGGCCAGTTTGGACATTGACATTCTGGTCCATAGGTTCTCTCTCAAACTGAAATGCTAACCAATCTAGCAAAAGTTAAGATGAATAAAGTTGAAGATGCTCTTTAAGATCAAGAAAGAAATCAAGAGACAATTTGAAACAGGATTCCTCAAAGTGGCCAAATATCCAAAATGGGTTGCCAGCACTATCCAATCCCTAAGAAAAATGGCAAAGTATGGATATGTGTTGATTATTGAGATCTAAACCAAGCCACTCTGAAGGATAACTTCCCATTACCATACATTAACACTCTAGTCGACAACATAGCCAAGAACTCTCTATTTTCCTTCATGGATAAATTCTCATGTTATAAGGAGATCAAAATCTGTACCCGAAAACATGGATAAAACTACTTGTATAACCATATGGGGCACATTTTGCCATAAAGTCATGCTATATAGACTCAAAATTGTTGAAGTAACTTATAAAAGGGCCATGGTGACACTATTCTATGGCTTAATACATAAGGAAATCAAGGTTTACATGGATGATATAATTGCTCAGTCAACAAGAGAAGATGAGCATGTTATAGATCTTTACAAGCTCTTCGAATGGCTATAAAAATTACAGCTAAAGTTAAACCTTGCCAAAGATGCTTTTGGTGTCACTTCGAGTAAGCTACTAGGTTTCATTGCTAGCAAAAAAGGAATCAAAGTTGACTCAAAGCTATCCAAAACATGCCACTGCTTTGAATTTAAAAGAAGGTAAGAAGCTTCTTAATGAGACTAAACTACACCTCTAAATTCATATCCTAACTTAGTGATACATGTGACCCTATCTTTCAACATCTCTGCCAATAGAGTTTCGAGGAATGGAGTAATAAATGTCAAGAAGCCTTTGACAAAGTCAAACACTATCTATCAAACCAACTAGTGCTAGAACCACTAATTCCCAATTGATTTTTGGTCTTTTACATAGCAATCTGCAACAAGCCTACTGGTTATGTGCTCCGGCAACATGATGTCAAGAAAGAAAGAGTAAGCAATTTACTAATTGAGCAAAAAGTTTACAGAGTGTGAAAACAACTACTCTACAATTGAGAAATTGTATTGTACTTTAGATTGGAAAGCCCAAAGACTCAGGTAATACATGTTATACCATACCACATTGCTAATCATGAGACTCGACCCTATTAGGCATTTATGCGAAGCCCTCGCACAATCAGAAAGATTGGCTGGATGGTAATGCTTACCATTCGAATATGATATCTATATCAACCAAAAGGCCATCAAGGGTAGCTTAATAGTCGACTTTTTAATGAGTCAGGCAACAAGTGACTATGAACCTTTGAACTTTAATTTCTTGAATGAAGATCTGATGTGCATCACTAGAGGGGAAGATATCACTAGTCATGATCGATTGTGGAAAATGTACTTTGATGGAAAGTCAAATGCTTTAGGCCATGAAATCAAGCTAACACTGATTTTATCCAATAGGAGTTACTATCCTTTTTATAGCTAGACTGAACTTTGACAACATTAACAACATAGCAAAATATGAAGCTTGTGTCATAGGGCTCTAAACGATTATCGAGAGAAATATCAAGGCTTTGCAAGTTTTTGATGACTCAGCCCTAGTCATTTACCAATTAAAAGGAAAGGGGCAACCTTGAGATGCTAAACTAATCCATTATGGGAAACTGATCTCAAAACTCAAAAAAGAATTTGATGATATCAACTTTTAGCACTTACCTCAGGAAGAGAACCAAACAGTTAAGCCTTGGCCACCTTGTAGTCTAGGTATAAAGTTAATCAAGAATCAGATGTCGTGCCTATTCAGAAGAGCATTTATATGACTCTGGCACATTGTCAAAATGTCAAAAAAAAGAAGGATGGCCTATCATGGTGTTTTAACATGGCCGGGATATGAATCCTAAGTAGCTCGACTTAAAATGGTGATGTACCCCTTGTTCCTATATATATATATCTATATATCTTTATTTTTTTTATTTTAGGGGCAATATCATTATTATGTTTCTTATTCTAGGATTGAGTTGTTGAGATGAGATTAGTCACCTACTAGAGATTATATTTCTAGGATTATGAAACCCATAAAAACAAACTCCGAGATCTACAAAAATACTAGCGATTGCATAAAAGAGTTTAATAGTGGGTTACAATCAAAAGTAAGGATCGGCTTCTCGAGATGCCAGACAATCGATACCTTATTATAATTATCATATTTAAAACTAAAATTTTACTAAACAAATTATTTTGAATGAGAAAATTGGGTTTTAAATATTATTTAAAAATCAAAATATCTTTTGCACCTTTCAGAAAGACCAAAAGAACACGAGAGTTTTTATTATTCTCTTTTGTACCCTGCTGAAGAGTTGGTGGAATATGAAAGGCTTTAAAAATCAAAATATCTTTTGTACTTCACTAGAGAACCGGTGGAATACCAAAGATTTTACTTTTACAAAATTGAAAATCCCAACTTTCTTTTTGAAAAAGATATCTAGTCATTATAATAATCTGTAGAACCTCTCTCATATTTTAGAAGAAATTTCATTTACTATTTTAACAACCAAGATATTGCCTTAATTTTTTTTAAATTTTAATTTTATTAATATATTAATAATAATAAAAATCACCTTAAGATTCGATTTAGACAAAATGTATTAAACTTAACTCTAAGGACCTAAATGTGGTTACTATGACCAACATGTCTTTTAAAGAACACCTTTGACCTAAAAGTTTCCCATGACCCTAAAGAACTTGGCTTTAAAATAAAATAAATGAAATATCTAAGGAGGACCTTTAACCTCTAAGTATCCTGGTATTCTAAAGCTTTATAAACAAATGAGCCTATTCCTACTATACACCTTTGACGGAGAAGAATCCTATTTATCATATAGGACTTGGTTCTAATAAAAATTACAACCCTAAGGTCTACCTTTGACATAGAAGGATTTTGATAAGCCTAAAAGACTAAACCCCTCTATAAAAAGATGAACTTAAACCAATTACACACCTTTGACATATATGTATCCCAGTGATCATAAAGGATACGATTCTAGGTTAAATTATTAAAAAGCCCTTAAGGTTTTTTTACCTTCGATGTATACGTGTCCCAATAACCTAAAGGGCTGGATAACATCATAAGCAAACAAACCTACTCCTATTATATACCTTTGAACTATAAATATCCCAGTAATCACATAAAACCTTGTTCTTGGGAAATTACTAAAGTACCCTTAAGGTTTACCTTTTACCTATAAATAGCTGATAATCTGAGGGTTGGATGACTCTATAAAGATGAATCTATCCTTGTTATGCACCTTTGACATATATATATATATCCTGGTGACCATAAAAGATTCTATTCTAAAGTAAATTACTAAAATGCCCTTAAGGTATACCTTTGATTTATACATATCTCGATAACTTAAAGGGCTGGATATCTTGAACAAATGAACCTACTCCTCGTATACACCTTTGACTTATAAATATCCTAATGATTACAAAGGACTAAGTTTTAATTAAATTACTAAAATACCCTTAAGCTTTACATTTGACTTATAAGTATCCTGGTAACCTAAAGGATTGGAAAATGATACAAAATAAGAATCATACCTTTCATGGGTAACTTAAATATCAAGATTGACCTAAATTAAAAAAATTTCAAATAGGTCCCTAAACTTTTCAAAATTGTATTTCACAGCCCCATCGGATGACCATAAGAATGCGAAAAGTTTTAATAATTTCCATACTCCTAAAAAATCCATAGGAATGCCAGAAATAATTTTAAAATATAAAAAATATCACATTAACTTTAAAGTGCAAAGTTTTTGTAAATGGTCCTTAATATTTTTCTAACTTTGCAATTTAGTCCTTATAAAAAATAAGTACATAATAAAACACATAATTGATCACAATAATCATGGAAATTATACAAAAAACCACATGGTCAATTCAGCCAAACACCTATTGCCTTAGAACAAACATTTTTCAAATTTGCAAATAAGTCTATAAATTTTTTTAAATTGCATTTTGTACACTAATAGAAAACTGAAAAAATACAAAAAGTTTTTATAATTTCTACAACCCTATGGAAGACCATAGGAATGTTAAAAATATTTTTGAAAAAACAAAAATACCCCTAAATACATGATTTTTCCAATGAATTTAAAACTTTTCTATATTTTTAATTTAGGCATTTCATAGGAGCATATCATAAATTAACATAAAATGCATCATGAAAAATCACAAAACATTCCAGCAATCTAAAAAACATTCCAGCTATTTTCAAGAATCACTCAGCAATCTCTAGCCTTAAAACTCTACTAAAACACTGTTCCATTGCTTTTCACCCTCAACCTTCTTCCATTCCCGTAGTTCCCATAAACTAACACCAAAAACCTTCAAAAACTCAACTTTTCACACACTTTTACCCTTAAAACACCCCACCATTAACCATATTACCAGAAGACTTCTTTTTTTTCATCCTTTTCTTGCTAAATAATAGCAAAAAAAAGGGAAGGAAATGGGCATAAAGTCACTGCTTTAGGAAAGAAAAAAAGTTTAAGCTTTTTGGTATGCTTTCCACCTTGCTCCATACATTTTCTATTTTTACCATCTACATTATTTTAGTGAGCCCTTTTATGCTACCATGACCATCCTAAGACTCTCATGCATTACTGTTGCCTTGGTTATTGTAGTCTTACGATCTTGATGTTCTTGTAATGCCTTGATGTTGCTTGGTAAGCCAAATTTCTACTCTTTCATTCTATCATCAAAATAGCCCCTTATTCACGCATTCTTTGATATATTTCATTTATATTCACATGCTTAACATACGTTTAAATGTTCACCTTAACATGCCTTATATATGTTCATTCATTTTCTTGCATTTTAAAGCGTCTCATGACATAAAGATGCTGTCTTCACAACTTCAGCCTGCATTCATTTGTTTAAATATGTTTATATCATTTCTATACACCTTATTTGTCACCTTATTCAATTTTTGTCACCTATTCCCAGGTTAAAATGTCATTTTATGCATGTTTAGTCTAGATACATTTTTATCAAAATGCTTGCTTATTTTTTAAAAACCTGATTTTCAAAAAAAAAACCCTAAGTTAAGTTTATGCTACCTTTAATAGATGAAGAATAGCATGGATTAATATTTTCATAAGATTGGTCTTCCAATGTTAGGGGAAAATCAAATATTTTAGTGCTTGATTCATGGTAAGATAAGTTTAAAGATGTTGTTTTTCCAAGTAAAATGACCCTTTTTGTTGAGAAAAATACACTAAGCCTTGATCTTAAGTTTAACACCTTTATGATGTCATGGTCAACGAGTTGTTTCCTTATCCCAAACTACTCTGAGATTGTGGAATGAACTAATGATGCCATGTCATTCTTCACCTGTATTGTGGACATTCAAACATCCATAACTCGAGTTTGACCCCCAAGAAACCCGAAAAATCAAATAACCCTTTGTTTTTGCTTTGGCAGCATTGTAATTTGAATTCAAAAATTATTTTCGAAGCACAAAGGATATTCCTAGAATTTTTTGATATTTTCCTCTTAAAGGTTATCAAAATAGCTTTCCAATAGTGTTTTGTGTGCCCTTAGATCATCCTAGATGAAGGAATTATGATTTTTTAAACCTTTACTATTTGGAACCCCTAGAACCAGCGTGCAATATCCAATTTGGGCTATTTTGGCCCATAAGTTGATTTTTTAAATATTTTTGCTAAAAACTTCATGAAATACCCTTTTGGAAAAGGTATTGCTCATGATTTAATGATTTTGGATAAGCCCAGAATGATTTTTCAAAGTCCATCAAACACTTTTCCTTGACCAGTGTCAAGACAGGCCTAGCTTCAAAAATTATGTCCACCTAGAAAATGATTTTCTAGGAATTTTGGAGTATTTTTGCATTAACTCTTATCGAGTGCTCTTTCCAATAGTACCTCATTCACTCCCTAAAGCCTTCAGATAAACCCAAAATAACTTTAAGAAAGGAGAGGACACAATTTTATCCTCTATTTCAACTCAATTTTCAAAATGCCTTTATAAAGACATTCGAATGTCTCAAAATTTATCTGATTGGTTCCCCTCCAACATAAGCCCTTTAAACTCGGATTAAGCTTAAGACAAAAAACAATCTTGTACACATCTTGGTTTCATATTTTTAAAACCTTAAAAAAAAAAGAAATTTTCTTTCAAAACATAAAAAAATTTTACTTTTGGGGTACTCTAACCCTACTACTTTAAGGGACATTCCAACTACATACTTCATAAAAAAACACAAATTTTCTTGTTATTCCTAAATATTTTCATAATCTTATCTTTAGGGATACTCTAACCCTACAGTTCTGAAGGGATACTCTAGCCTTACTTTTACCTAAAAAAATCCAAAAAGTTTCTCTTTTTTGGATGCCCTAGATTGTTTTGATTAAAATCTTTTTTGTCTTGTAAATTACCATCAAATCCATACTTGTCTCTAAATTATCATCATGTTATTCTTTAATGATCGAAGACAATAAAAGATACATTCTTATCATCCCTTCTTTTTATGCTTTTTTGTTTGTGACTGTTTGTTTATGATGTTATTATATTCTTTGTTGTCTTACTAACACATTTCCTTTTTGTAGTGATTATCGTGATTTCATATTTAAAATTTGCTTTCCAATAAAATTTACAAGGCAATGTTCCATGTTGGTATCTTTGCAGTGCCTAATATGGAATATCCAAATTTTCAAAATCCAATCCGAACATTATTTTAATAAAAAATCCCTATGTTCCTCACACTTTCGAGGTGCATAGGTGATCTAATTTTCTTTTTTAAAAAACTAGATCTATAATTTACAAAACCATGTGGATTAAAAGGGGTTATTTCTAAATAATGACCAAATGGAACTAATTAAGCCCAAACCAAAGTGAGACATAGTAAGTATCGATTTTGGGCATTGTGAAGGTGCTAGTCCTTCCTCACCCATAACCAACTCCTGAACCCACCCAATGAATCTCTAGACTTTGTGGACCTTGATATCAATGTTTCAAGTTTCATAACTCAAAATATTATTTCCAATAGACATTCGATCCTACCTAGCCTGAAATGATCAGTGACAACTCCAAGTTTGTGACCACTTCATTGTGACCAGCTGAGACTAATTGATGAGTGATTTGCCTGACTATCTCTCCCCTTCACACTACTATGCCTAATTTAAATCCGGATCATGGGATAATTGAAAGGCTCGACCAAGAGCAACCATCATATTTTTTAAGTCGAGCGTGCTAAGCCTTTTTAATCATCTAAAGTTTTAAAGGCATACGATGTGGCAACATTTACCTTAATATTTATCTTTTTACC
>JAQSVH010019062.1:0-11292 GCA_029448705.1 Adansonia digitata | reverse complement strand
AACTTACAAAATTTTTATGTAAATGTAATAAATTTATGTATTACAACTTTTATTATCTTTTATCATAATTTATGTATGTAAATAATATATATGTGTAATTATAATAAAAATATGTAATATTAAATTATATTACCAATCATAATAATTTATGTAATAGATACTATAACTTATGTAACTGTAATATTTATTGATAATTTTAAAAATTTTTTTATGATAATGATTTATGTAACTTATATTATATTTATGTAATTATAATAATTTTATGTATTATTATATAATAATATATGTAAAAACTAAAAAAAAAGGAGGCAACCGGCTTAGCCTTGTGGAGCGCTCCCCAGAAGCCCTCGAAAGTTTATTATCAAGCCGAGAATAATTTAATCAGAAAAGACAAGTTAATTATATATTTAGCCTCGATTTACGTACTTTCTGTCACCAAAAGAATAACAATAATCATTTAATTTAGTTAGAATTTTAGTTTTTTCTTTTTTTTTTTAACTTACAACATTAGTTAAATGATTGACGAGGTAATAAATAAATAATGAAAGTATAATACGTAAAAAAAAATATTATGTTAATGTAACATCATTAATATCAAGTCAATATGATAAAAATAAAAAAATTAATTCAAAAAATTTTAAAATACTAAAAATAATTTTTTAAAAAATATAATTTGAATATTTTTAAATCAAAATAAAATTAAAATTAAAAAATAGACATAAAGAAAGAAATTGAGATAGAAAGAAGGAAAAAAGATGGCACTGATCGATGGGCCGGGGCCAATTTACCTGGTCAGCACATCGCACCGACTTGCCTGATCCAAAGTAGATCAACCAAGTTCATTGATCGACGTCTTTAATGGCTCCCTTACCTCTGTTTTTCTCCTTTCCTTTCCTTTCCTTTCCTTTTTCCTTTCCATCCTTTTCTCTCGCTAATTTTTTCCCTCTATCTTTTTCTTCAAAAATTTTCTTTTTTATTTTAAAATTTAAATTTCCATATTTTAAGTGTTTTATTTTTCATTTTTTTAATTTGGAATTTTTTAAAAATTTTTAAATTTCTGTATTTAAGAAAATGACTTTGAATTTTATTTTTTTTTTGAATTTTGTTGTTTATTTTTATTTTTGTAGCTTTTGTTAAAAATTTTCCCTTTTTTTGGGAAAAAATTATTTCCAAATTTTTAAATTTGAATTTTTTTTAAAAAAAGTTGGTTTACTTTTTCCTTTTTAATCATGATTTTTGTAATTTTTTTTAATTTTTCTGAATTAACTGCTTTATTTTTTTATTTTAAAATTTTTTTAATACTTTTTTCCTTTTAATTATGATTTGTCATTGATGATGTAGTATTAACGAGATATTTTTGTCACATATTACAATTTTACTATATGTTATTATTATATCAATCATATAATTAAAAGTTTTAGTCGAAGAAGTTAACATGAACGTTAGATGAAAGTTTGAGCACTATACTTGCTAATTTTATTCTCTAGATACTAAACTGATAAGAGTATTGGCTAAATACGTAATTAATCCGAGAAAGAATGGACAATAATGTGTGAAGGTAGGTTAGGCTATAATTAATCTGAAAATTTTTGTTGCATCAAAGATAATAGAAAAGAGATCAAGAGGAAAAAAAAAATCGAGAAAACTCCAACGCCGCGTTGGGATTTTATATTTTAGTAATAATAAGTAATATCCCATTAAGTCAGCTCTGAGGAAATCAAATAATAATAAATCTATTTGAGATCTTATTCTCACTTCAATCGCCCATGTTTGTTTGAATGTGCTGTGTTTTGGCTAAGGAACAATAAACAAAGTCTTAATAATTATTAATTTTATTTATTTATGGGGATCCTTTTCATTGTGGAAATTTTGTGTTGTTGGGATTTTGTTTATATAAAGTTAATCTTTTTTTTACGAGGTAATAAGGATTTGATTTAATTTGATAAAATTAAAGGTAAAGTTTGAATTCTAAATCTAGATTTGAATTTGGCACAACTCTTTTATTTAAATTCGAATCATTGTTCATTCGATAAAAAATATTTTATATTAATATTTATATATTTTATAATTAAATTTAAATAAAAATATATTATTTTAATATAAAAATATTATTTTAAGCTAAATCAAGTTGAAACAAAAAATCACAAGTCCGAACCAAAGCCAAGCCTATGGAACCAAGCAAGTTGCCCAACCTATGGACAGGTCTACAAAAAATAATAAGATTTTTTTTGTTTTTTAAAGGGCCTAAACTAGGGAAGGTCGATTTTTTTGAGTTTTTTTTTTTTTTATCATTCTACTTTTTGGCTTGTTTTCAGAAAATTTTTTGGATTTCGTAGCATTAGAATCATGTTTTAGTCACCACTCTAAGAAGTAAAGAAAATTAATGTAGCTTCGTGAATATAAAATGTAATTGATAGAATCACATGAATTTTCGGCTTGTT
The DNA here is from genome assembly GCA_029448705.1 of Adansonia digitata. Lineage (NCBI taxonomy): Eukaryota > Viridiplantae > Streptophyta > Magnoliopsida > Malvales > Malvaceae > Adansonia > Adansonia digitata. The sequence continues at coordinate 8,851 of JAQSVH010019062.1, read as the reverse complement.
TTTTCCGTTGATTTCTTTTCCTATTACCGTTGTTCTCAGCACTTTGCCTTATTATTATTATTATTATTATTATTATTACTACGTTTTTCTTGATTAAGCTTGACGTGGATCCCTTGTTGAGTTAATGACCGGAAGATGGCCTCCCTGTAACTTCTATTTAAGCCAAGGAAGGTTCTTTTCTTTTTCTTCATATTTTCTCTCTTCTTTCAAAAATATTTTCTCCTTTAAAAGATGGCTGGAGGCTTGTAACTTGTAGCCGATTATTATCCATCACGAACCCATTAGGCCAAATGATTGTTTCACTTTTTCAGAAACATTAAAGATTTTGGTTTGAGTATTAGAATTCGAAATTCCATTTTGGATTCTTCGAAATACAGTTTTCGAAATCAATAAAGGAAATTCATAAAACAAGAGAAAACTATATCCTATTTTCATAGTTTCAAAAGAAAGAGATACTTAAGCTTGAATGAATATGATAAGAGAAAACATTGCACCCAATTTACAAAATAAAGCAAAAAGATGTAAATACATTTTTTTTAATTTAATTTACAATAAAATTTTAATTAGGTATTCTTTAAATACTATTTATTATCCAGAATTTTTTTTCTCTATGAGAGAGTTACAATATGAGAGTATTAGTTACATTGAATTTTTCATGTTTGTTAAATATGTCATGATTTTTGTGAGTGATATATAACGTTTTAGATAATTAGTTCATTTATCGACAGTAGAAAAAAAAAACTTCATGGATGAGGCTTATGAGATTGCACATGCTTTATTTATTTATTATATATTATTTATTATTTTAAATATATTCTTCTAGACGCACGTTACTTCACAAATTTGCTTATAAAATTTTTTTCTTTACATCATTAGTATATGAGTTAATTATCTTTCTTGTCTTAGGCAAAAAAAATATTATTTTTTAGTTAGCTTTTGCTCTTTCACATTTTCTAATTATAATTTTTGCTTTCTCGCAAGTGACAATTGAGAGTTCGGGTGTGGGAGTGCTAGGCTTCATTTGGATTCAGAAGAACTCATAGATGGCATGTTAGGGGGATATATCTTTCCATTAGTGATTTTGTTTTATCTGGAACACCTCGGGTGAGGCACGATGGAAACACTCCATCGTGCCGCTGCAATATATTCCCAGTGGTGCTTTAAGCACCGGTGAGATAAAAGGCCTTCTACTTTTACATCTTAAACCCTTAAGAATTTTTTTAATTAGAAAATAATTTTAATAAATTTTATTATATTATAGATATATTTTATTTTATAACAATATAATAAATATATAAAATTTATTATTATGAAATTAATATAAATTAATTAAAAATAAATAGTAGCATGAATAATAAAAAATAAGTATAAAAACATTATTTGATATATTTTTATTAATTTTAATTATTTATTAATTGAAGTTTTATTTAACATAAATATCATTTTAGTAATTTTTAATTATTTAACATAAACATAATTTTTTTATATTTTATCATTTAATATAAATATAATTTTAATTAATTTTAATTATTTATTTTATAAATATACACACGTTTTAATTAAATATCTTTAATAATTTTTTATTCTTATCATCTTATCGCTACCGTTATAATTAAATCAAAATATATATCTCACAACTAATTTTAATCTCACTATTATAATATTTAATTTCATTATTATTAATATTTTTAATTTTATCAAAATTAATTTTGTCACTACATATATGGACTCAAGTTATATGGATCCCACGTAATTCGTTACAGAAATTGATGTATAATATTTCCGGTAAAAGAATAAATTTGTTGCTGGTGATTGGCTTCAAGCCTCTTTTTGGAAGTATGGGCTGAGGCCTAAAGCCTTCCCCGGTACGATAGGTTCTCTCATCTGCGGGAGAATATGTGAATTTCTATGCATTTGTTTATACCTCTTTATAATTACAATAAAAAGATCTCTAATGGGATTTTTGCTTTTTTTATTTAAATTTTTAGTTTTAATTTTTATATATTTTTAAATGATTTATTTTAAAAGAGTTGATCCAATTCATAAGTCAGTTTAATAATTATCCTCGATTAGCTTGAAAAAAAAAATTTTACTTTATTAGTTATTTTAAGTTTTTATAATTTTTTAATTTAGGGTTAAATAATATATATTTAAAGAATTGATACAAACTGCAACTCACAAATCAATTTATAATTAATAAAATTTAATTTAAATTTAATTTTTATTAATAATTAATTAAAATTTATATTAAAAAAAAATTAGCAGAGTGGAGGCTTAGTTACTTATGTAAGATTCCATGCCCTTTAAATTTGCCGTAGTTTTAATAAATTGTGTGTTCTGTATTTGGTTAAAAAATTTTATTTTTTTATTGACAACTCGGAGTTCATAAACCCTGGTGTTTGAATATTTTCGATATTTCTCATTACTTTTATTTTTTTTAAATATACCCTCAGATGAAAAATGTGATAATCCTTTAACATGCTTAAGAAAATTTTAAGTCAAATTGAATATGATGGTTTTTCTTTTTCAAAAAAATTTTAATTATCGATGTGTTCGTTTTTTTTTAAAAAAAGATAATTTAGAACTCAAAGTATTTTTTTTTTTTTTTGCTCCTGTCCTGACCGGTTTTATTCTTTTGAGCTTTCATTTGCAATTTAAGATTGTTTGTTACACATTCTAAAATATACATTAATTTTATCGGTATTTATGATTCTAATAATACGTCTAATTCATTGGATTAAAGAAGGAATAAAATAATTATTTAGTGAGAATAGAATAAAAAATAAAGAAGTGTTATGTAGTTTGGTCGATTGAATTGAATATATGAGCTATAGTATTACAGAGTTTGGTTTGTTAGAATAGTGTTACAGAATAATTAAGAAATAAGAGTAAAATGACATTATTTACCTTTGAATTAAATAAATAATATATTATTTGTTAAATATTTATATAAATTTAAATAAATTTCTTCTAGCATTCTCTCTCCTCCTCCATTGTCTTCGTCAAAATTTTCAAAAAAACTATAATTTTTCAGATTTTGTAATATTTAATTAAAATGGGCAAAGATAACAATTCTTATTTATTTTCTTTGAACTAGGCAAATTTAGCAAAAATACCTTGATATATTTAATTGTTTTGCTCAAAATATAAATTAACTCAAAGCACAAAAATTAAAAAACATAAAATCGGACATCTTAATTATACAATTGTTAAAAAAAATCCAAAAATTGCCTAAAATTCTCAGGAAGCTAAGCTAATCTAACTTCATCATTTTTTTTTGTAAGAAGTGTCTTGTAAATATTGGATAAAATACTAGGTCTAATTTATTGCAAGCATGAACACACATGGTTAAAATGATACTAGAAAGTGAATAATTAATTAATTAATTAATCTGGTGGTAAATTACAAAAAAAAATTATGTGTTACCAAATACATATAGTGCTAAATCTCATTAACTATTGAACTTGATGAGCCTAATGTCACACGACCAAGTCAAGGTTCAATCTCTGACCTTTAAGACGTTTATTGCCTTTCAATCATGTACTCAACAGAACCCATAACATGTCTCTTAGGCCTCATTGATCTTGTTGTGATTGTTAGCACATAGAAGCACAATGCTATGAACCAAAGGGTGGTGATTTTTTCTCTCTTGGAGGAACATAGGAAGTAGAATAAAACATAAAGAGGAGGAGAGGAAGAAAGTGAATTTTTAGTGACATTTCCTTCTCTAGTTTTACATTTATTTATAGGTGCTGAAAACCTAATTTGATCATTTAAAAAGATCAAACAAAATCATCTTAATTACTGACAGACTAGGAAACAAAAAGATAAAGCCCAGTCCACTTGACCTTTAGGCCTATGCCTTAGCTTGGCTTGATGGTGGCAGCGTGCAATGTATGTCACGTCAAGTGCCTTAAAGAAGTAGGCAAGGTGCATTAATTCCATATCAAATATGAAAGAAGGTCTTTAGACATATAAGCAAATACGAGCACATCCCATCAGGCATGTCTTTTGGGAAGAGGGTAATGGCTCCGTGACAAATGGCATTAGAGCTAAGATTATGTGTGGGTGCTCATTGTTGCAATGACATCTCAGTCTAACAAGATAAACTAGCAAGGCGAGGGAGTTTGGGACTTGTGCTACTAGCAAGGGCAACAAGGGTGGACCAAGAACAAGCTCGAAGGATATACTGTCGTTCATAGAGACTTGCGTTAACAAGGTGCAACTGACCATGGCTGGCATAGTGGATAAAGTTGAGCACATTGAAACATGCATCAAGTAGCTTGTCTCTAAAAGAGAGGAACTCAAAAGGAGCTCAAAAAAGAGTTTAGCGAGGGTATGCAAAGTTATCTTCGTGAGTTTTTAAATGACCTTACCCAATAGAACAAAGCCTTTGAGGTTTTGGTAGAGGCCTCATAGAAAGCGATCGAAGAGATCAAGGGACTGTTCTCGGTCCATGAAATAGCCATAAAGGTTGGCATGTTAATAGTGACTCTAAACATCTAGTAGAGATCTTAAAACCTAAAGAGTTCAAGCATATAAAGGCAACCAAGGATGTCAACAATTTTCTATGGGGCATAGAGCAGTCTTTCCATGTGACGAGTATTACTTAGATGCTACCAATGTAAGTACTACCTCTATGTATTTTGTTAACATGCCCTTGTTATGGTGGCAAAATAGGAGCACCGAAGTGAGGCAAGGGGGAGCTGCCATAAGAACATGTGAGGCATCCCGGTGGGAGTTTAGGTGGCAGTTTTACCTCATGTATGTCTTGGATAAGGCATAATAAAAGTTATAGAGGCTCACTCAATGCAAGGAAATACACAAGTATTGTCGAGAGTTTTCAAAATTGATTCTTATAATCCTTGACATAGTGAGAGAGAGGTGTTATTCTCCTTCATGAATGGTCTTGAGCCAAAAGTAAAGACCGAGCCGTAGTACCATGTTGTGCAAGACTTGAGTTAGGCTATTGCGGTGGTTGAATCATTGATTGAGTCCAACGCATCGAGTCTCCCAAGATTAGGACAAGGAAATAAGTAAAAGAGACAAAGATAACGACTTATCTCTGAAAAGAAGGCTAAAGAAAAGCCTCACTAAGGCAATGCCAAGACCAAAACGAGCCACGAAGGGCAAGGGCAAGGATGAGAAAAAGCCCTTGAGCTGTTTCTTATGTGACGGCTTGCATAGGGTTAGGGAGTGCCTCAAGTGTAAGAGGCTGACAGACATTGTCTAAGCTTTGAAAGAATCCGAAGTAAAGGGTAGTAAGCACTATTAGGAATTTCAACGAGTGAAGGGCTAGGTGCTATAGTGTTGAGTCATGAAGAAAGGAGTCATAGAGGTGCCAAAAAGAATGTTATAACTGGGTGTCATATGTTTGTGCTGTGAGGTGAGGACCTTTCGAAAGCAAGATGAGAAATATGCTAAGGCAAGGGTTGTGATAACAACAGTGAGCAGTCTAACCCCTCCCATATAAGTATGCGACCAGCATCTTAACAAAATGAAAGAGAATGCATTGGCAGTATGCGAGGGCTAAGCAAAGCATACGGGAGTATTCTATTGAGCCATACATCTAGAGTATCTGCGAAGACTAGAAGAGTTTAGGTAAGGCAATGAGGCCTAAACAAGGGAGACGTTGTCCTCTACAAAGGCAAAAAAATAGAAGTACATGTGCGAAGCAAGCAGGACCTAGCAATGAAGATTTTTCTAGGATGAGTAGAAAGAATGTCATGGCCCTTGTGTGTGTTCATTCTCACCGAGGGGGTTGGTTATGTACATCTGCGTACACCCAAGGGACATACGCATGTAAACTATTCGCATCAATATGAATATGTGGTTCGAGCCCTAACCAAGCTATTAAGAAGGCAGCCATTTCAGACCTACTAGTGGAAGGCTCTAAAATGTCATAAAGATCACCAGTAGAGTCTAGCAACTGTGCTATATTTGGAAGGTTGCAAACCACCCGAGATAGTACTGGTGTATAAGCAAGTTTCGAAAGCATCTAAAACACTCTGTGTATGCCAAACACAGGTAGGATGGCCCTAGAAGATTTTAGAGAGGCCTTCACACATCCTAACCAATCCAGCATGCCCCAAAATGTTCTAGAAAGGCCTAAATGTGCCTCAACAGATGTTGCTAACTAGTGAAGATAATTCTATATATCTTTCCTAGCCATATGCTTGGCCGACATGTTGTAAGGGCGCTTTAGCTATAAATAGAAGCCACCATCTACACCTTCATTTTATGTAGAGAGGTATCTTGAGTGTATATTGTTAACTTAGAGTAATACAAACAATCTTTCCATCAATTTGTTCTTGCTTTCCTTCACATACTTGCTCGATTGTTCTAACCATGCCAACTACTTTTTATGTTAGGGTCATAAAACTGTACTTAGGCATATATAAGAATAAGATCCATGCCTAAGGCTATATGTAGCTTGGCTAAAGTTCTAAGCCCGTGACATGTGTGTGTTGTCTAAACTCATTTGGACCTCAACCCATAAGCAAAAAAGCTTTGGTGGCCCTTAAGGCCTAATCCTACATTAAAACTTGGCTAATATATACTATACAAGTTAGCCATATATTTTCAGTGTGAGATTGTTTAGCACCTAACACATCCAACCAAACATTCTTCCTCTTCAAGTAGACATCCTGAGAATAATTTTTTTGTTCACCATGAATATTAATTGTGTAACGTATTTTTGTATCGTGTATCTGTGTACGAGAATCTATCTATTGGCATACATATTTTGTATTTATACATAATAGATTAGTTTATTGATATCAACATGAAATACCTTCATTTGTAATAATAACCAAACCTAAAAGCTATTTTTATATAAATATTAATAATTCTTTATTTTCATAATTGATACAGATTATAAATTAATTCTGAAATGTTCAATTTTGGATTAATGAAGGAAATCGCCCTAAAATAAGGCAATTTCACTAATTTTCGTAAATAGAAGGGAAATTACACTAACATAAGGCGAGTTTCCTTTTTTCATTGGAAAATCGCCCTATAGAAAGGCAACTTCCAAACAAAGTTCCCATTCCCCCCCCCAAAAAAAGAAAGGGGTCATGGGCATGTAGATAATGGCATGTAAATTAACTTTCACTTACTCCAACAAGTTAAAATTTTGCTCAAGAGGAAGTGGATCATTTATGTAAATCTTGCAGTGATAAAGAGACATTGCAGTGAATCCAAAACTTAATTCAATTTTCTATGTAATTATTTTCTAATTATGATGTCTAATAAGTTATTGATTTAAATTTCAGCATCTACGATTTTTTCCGTAAACTTTTAGTTTGATCGTGAGAAGTAAACATTGCAGTTATCAAATGACAAAAAAAAAACTTAGAATTAATATCTTTCTTGGGCTTTTGGCTAAGTAGAGATTTGTTGACCATCAGAATAGTATATTCTCAAAGTTTGAAGCTTGATTATTTTATGTAGTCATTTTTTTTAAAAGTTGATATTCAATAAATTTAAAACTCAAATCTCAGTATATATAATCTATAAGCTAATATCTGCATTTCATATGAAAGAAAACAAAAATTAACTTATTGTCTTTATAAACTAAGTTTCCTTAGAATTAGATTAATAATCCAAGTTCTTGTAAGATCGAGGTTTAACGTTAAACCCTTTTGTCTATATAAATGTTGCCTCAACCTTGAAACTCTTTATAATTCTATAATTCTACAAAGAACGTAAGGTTTTTCTTTATGAGAAAGAATCATATACAAAGGCGATTGACAACGATGAGAGGTTGTTTTCTTTTGCCATTGAAGACACCATGGAAGGAGAAAGAAAAGATTTCCTAAAAATCAAATAGGGTTTGTGGAGTTTATGTTGGTAGTTTGTAATGATGGTGGGAACAACCAAAATCCCATAATGAATAGAAAAACTAAGAGTGAACAATTTATAAATATTCAATCTTATTAAATTAGACAATTGAGTAAAAAGCTTAGCCCATATTTGGGCTCACCTAGTGGGCTAGTAGGACTCACTTAGTGGGCCAATACTTATGTAATGTCAAAGATGGGCACTTGGGGCACTTGGGCTTAAATTTGGTGATATAATTTTTTTTCATATATATAATTTTATTTTTTATTTTTTTTGAAATAATTAAATAATAGTTAATCCAAAATAATTTTTTGCATGAAAAAAAGTTACGTTGAAAGAACACATCATTCACTAAAGAATTATTATGTAAAGAGAACACTTAGCCAAAGGTTTGTCCAAAAGACAAGTCCTTACCAAGGTAACTTTACATTACCTATAAAAGGGAACTTTTTATTCTGCCATTTTCACTATTTTGCTTAGAAGTTTATAACTTTGTTGTATCCTGGAGATATTATAAAGTCTTAAGGAAAGTGTTTTCACGCCTCAAAATTCATTTTAAAAATCTTTTTCTCAAAAGCATTTTTTTCTAACAATCTTAAGGCTTTATAATATGATGGAGACCGAATTGAATTCAAGTGTGAAGGTTCATTTGCAAAATCAAGATATTATCAAACTAGATAGGTTTAATAGGACCAACTACACAAGATGGAAAGACAAAATGGTGTTTCTGTTAACCACATTGAAGATTTTCTATGTCCTTGATCCGAATCTTCAACCATTACCAGAAGAAATAACCACAGATTCTGATGCTGTTGTAAAGGAGAGGAGCAAGCGCAAAGAGGATGAGTTCATCTGGCTCAAAAATTATAAGAGAGAAATGACTCTCAATTGAAGAAAAGAATTTATTTTTTTCTTGATGCTGAATACAATGAAATGATCCCTATTTATACTAGTTTCATAGGGGGTTATGATTTGTATTCCTAAAAGATAATTCCTAAAAGATATTATC
>JAQSVH010019051.1:0-11292 GCA_029448705.1 Adansonia digitata | reverse complement strand
AATATAATATAATATAATAGTAAACCGGGTCGAGCTCGGGCTTTGAAAGTCGAACCCAAAGCCCGGCCCATTTTTTAATTGGGCCTTTTTTTTTATCTAGACCCATTTTTCGAGCTTATTATGTTTGTCCAAACCCTCCCAAATTTTGGGCGGACCTTCGGGCTCGAGCGGGTAGCCCGGCCCTTGAGCAGGTCTAGTGGTAATTTAACTCTTAAAATTAACTTATTACAAATTTCAAACTGGCTCATGAACGCTTATAATAAAAATTGAAGTGTTTAAAATTATTTTTTATTTATACCGTATGTAGTGTAGATACATCAAGCATATATATATTAGCTTTTTTTTTAACTTAAAGGATATTGTACTAAAAATAATAGATAATATTTAAATACAATATATTGATGCTTAGGATATAAATAAAATTATTATATAATTTTATACTAATAAATATTTATTCTTTTTAAAATTTTAATTTTAGTATTTTTTGTCACCATGTAAAAGTATAATTAATTATTAAAATCAAAATTAAAAATGTTTATAGCTCATAGAATTTAAAAAGGATTTGATTTCATCTACTCCCTCCTAAATTCAAACCAATCTAAATCTGAAATAATCTGAACCAGAAAAAACTGGTATCCGAAATGGTCTTAACTCAAGATAGCCTAGCCTGAAATGACAATTATTGTAAAATTCAATTCAAATCAAATCTAAAATAATTAAATGCATGATTCATAACAATGATTTTAGCAAAATCCACATACCACAAAGTTAAGCCATCCGCATAAAATAATTGCTTTTTTTCTTGTTTAAGGCTTTAGCTTTTATATATTTATATAAGATTCAATATATTGACATTCATTGAGACATAACATATTTGTTGGCTATATTAGCTTTGAATTAATCTTAGTTTTGATATAACTAAAACTTAAGCTTAATTAGCTTGTATTTTGAATATTTTGAAGATTAATATTTTTCAATGAAATATTTTGTAAACACTTTGAATATTACTAGAATGTGTTTTAACTCCTTCAAACACTGAAAATTATGTTCTTAATACATATTTTTATATAAAATATTTTTTAGATAAGTTTTACATGTTTTAAAGTCATAAAAGACCTTTTAAAATTTATTTTCATATGAATTTATCGATACACTATGTATATGTATCAATACAATAGTAGCTAAATAACCTTAAAATGCAAAATTTACTATTCATGTATCAAGACAGATCATTCTATATCGATACAGGACTGTTCATGTATCGAGACAAATCTTTCTGTGTTGATACAAGATTGTTTAACGGTCATATTTTAGACCGTTAAACACAATGTATCGATACCAACTCAATTGTATCAATATAGAAGCATGGGAAACAATGGGAAATGATATTTTGGAGGCTCCAATAGCTATACTCCTTCACCAAAAATCCCCAATGCCTATAATCATGGTAAAGGCTATAAATAAGCCTCTCCAACAAGTAGAAAAACCAAGAGAATTGTGCTTAAGTCAAATCTTTCATCTTTGCCATCATTTTCACTAAGTAGTTCACCTTTGTATAGGATTAATTCTTCCTAGTTTTGTATTCTTCATTTTGTATCTTTAGATACATATTTCCTTTGAGCCAAAATTCTTATAAACACCTAACCTTTAAAGGTTTTATTTGTTTACACTCAAATCCTTGTAAAAAGAGAGGTTACTACTTAGCCATTAAAAAGTAGTAAAGGTTTCTACATAGCCTTCAAAAATAGTGAGAGAGGGTTATATTTTAGCCATAAAAGATAAGGGGTGGAGGTTTCTATCTTAGTTTTGAAAGATAGCGAGTGTAAAGGTTATACCATGTCCTTAAAAAGTAGTCAATTCAAGTTAGTGAAATGTGAAAATCTGAGGTAAGTGAGGCTGAGGTAAAGGACGTAGGCAATTGCGGTCAAACCTCTCTAAATCATTGAGTTTGCTTCTCTTTCCTTTGTCTTTAATTGTTTATTTTCACTAACTTGCACTTCAAAGTTTATTGTTTCGATTTCTCAATTTTATTTATCAGGTTTTAATTTACCAAAATTTTGAGAAATCAATTCACCTCTCTCTTGATTTCATTCACCGATAAAGGTCTAACAATTGGTATTAGAGCTTGTGCCTCATTCCTATAAGCTTAACATCTGTGAGCAAAGATTCACAAAAGACCAAGCAAATGGCTAGTGGTGATACTTTTGGTGTGGACTGAGAAGGGCACTCAATTGTGAGACCTTCTCTCTTTAACGGTGAGGATTTCGCATATTGAAAGACAAGGATAAGGCTATTTGTCAAAGCAAATGATTATCAAGTTTGGAAGATAATCATGAAAAGCCCACTCATCCCAACAAAGATGGTAGGTGATCTTAAAGTTCCCAAAGAAGAATGGGAATGGGATGAGGAAGATTGAGAAGTCTTTCCATGCTAAAATAACCACCTTTGATATTGCCAAAATAGCCATAAAGATTGAAAACTCTCTTTAGAAAAAAATAATTTTTTTAAATATTCTTAGAGTGAGAATTTCTTTTGAAATTTTGTCAACTTGATGGAAAGAACTAAAGAAAATTTTAATTAAAAATTTAAGTTTAATAGGATAAGATAAGATATTATCTTCATGGTGAATCAGATAAGATTTAAACTCAATAATATAAGACTTAATAAAATTTAACTTTAAACTTAACAAGATAAAATTATATTAAATTTTAAAATATATTTTATATTTAAGTTACAAACTACGATAAGATAATAATCTATCTAACTTCGTAGAATTAAATCATCCCAGTTTTTTTAAATGTGATGGAGATAAATCTAAATGAGCATTTTCATTTCACCTATTTAAATTTGAATAAATCAAGAGTAAACGGTAATGCAAATTTTAAATTTTAAAAAATATGGGAATTTTTTTATTCGTGGGTTGCCGAGTAAATATAAGATTCAAATTTACTTCATCTTCGTTTCTCCTATTCTTATCAACTATATATCTTTTCGAACTTATATAAAACTATTGTAAATATTTCTTTAAGATTTAATATCATGTTCCAAAATTATTGATTATTCAATTCCTACCTTTTACACATTTTCCTAATTATTTTCACTTTCTTTACTATATTTTTATTAAGATTACAATTTAGTGAAGGTATGTTAATACTTTTTGAGAATTTAATTTGGCATTATTATTTCTTTAATTATTTTTTACACATATTTTCAATAGTGTAATTATTATTTCTTTAATTATTTTGTACACATATTTTCAATAGTTTAACTTTTTTTCGGCGTTTCAATTATGAACGCAGTTTAATAAAAGTATGTTACAAAACTCATATTTATGTCATATAAAATTAAGTAACGGGTAAGAATTATTATAAAGAACTTTATTCAATCAGTTACTTAATTTTTAAAATTTACTATTCAAAAATTAATTTTATCCAAATGTATAAATTTTATTCTAATTTTAAAGTACAACAAAAAGTATTTTAACACACTTTTATCAAATATATCAACTACAAATATAAATGTATAAATTTAAAATATATATTAAATTTAAATATATATGTATAAATTTAAATAAATAAAACTAATTCGTACATTGCACGGGTAACAAACTAGTTAGTTACTATAGCAGTAATATTAGATACTGTTATAGTAAGATTAAACTAAATCGTGGGATATGTATTTTGATTCAAATTCAGCGATGGCATTGAGATGAATTTTATTGATAATAAAACATGACTATTAGGGACATTATACTAAATTTGTGCATAATGAAAATTTTTAATTATTTGATATTTGTGATGTCAGTAAATAATTACAAATTTTTATGATTATTTTTATATCATATATTATTTTTAATATATTGAAATTACTAAAAATAATTGTATTATATTAAATAATAATTTTTTTCTTTCATTTCTTTTATATATTTTTTTAATTTTAGATAAATTAATTATGTAATAATTAAATTTATTTATCTATTATTTTATCCTATAAAAATAAAATGTATTTATTAATTAGTTTATTATATAATAATAAATTTATTTATTATATTAAGCTTAAAAAATTATCTAAAATTGTTAAAGAAAAAATAATTAAGTACAAAGAAACTTTAGTAGGATGAAAAAGAAAAAAAAATGCAAGGATGAAATGGGAATTATATAAAATTTCTAGGGTTGCAAATCTTCACTAGGCCTTTTGGATCCAGTCACTAGATTCCAGTGTGGTGCAGTGGGAGCATTCATAAAACACACACACACACACACACACACACACAAAGCGTAAAAAAGAAAGAATAAAACCCCAAAAGGTTATTTTCCAACGTTAAGGATAATAAAAACATTTTAAATTTGAAAAAATTTTCAAGAATTGGTGATCATTATAGGAATAAACTTATTTAGCAAAACATTTTATCATGATTTATACATGCTTATCGACAGCTATTTAAATCAAGGCATCATTTCCTTCCTTAAAAGTCAAACAAACAAAGCACTCTTCTAAAAAATCTAGATTCTGGCATAACATAAATTTCATGACTTTTTCTCAGTCCTTGATGTATGAGGTACATGCAACAAAATGAACCAAAATACCTTTCCTTTCCTTATCAAAATAAACCATTTCAACATGGAACCTAAAAAACAAAATATGAGACTTGAGATGCTTCTTACGATGATATGAATTCTCATTTATATTACCATTCAAAATCAAGCATTATATGTGGCTGTGACAAGCATGTGATGGATAAAAATGGAGTAATGTATAAATTTAAGGGAGCATGCATTAAGGCAAAAAAGGAAAAAAAAATTAAGTGCAACATCATGTGATTAAGGTGCTTAAAATAATTTTAAGAAGAAAAATAAACCTTTTCATTTTCATTTTCTAAGGAAAAGACTTTTCAATTAAAGTAGTTGTATGAGATGAAAATGGTCATCTTTCATCATCCACTTACAAATATTGAAAATTATCATCTTTGCTACCCCTTTTTAAATCTATAAATTCATTCTTCTTCAGACCCTAATCAAGGATCATCTTACATAATGAAAGGCAAAGATAAAGAAAGATCTTTTCTAGAACAATAACGGATATATTCCATTTTTATGCTATGAAAAAAATGCCATTTATAATGGGGGAAATGTAAAAATGGATCGAGCTTCCAAAATTAGAATTCCTTTCATGATGGAAAAAATAAGAAAAAAAGGAAAAACGGGAAAAAGAAAAATAAAAAAGAAAAAGAGAAAAGAGAAAAAGGAAAAAAGAAAGAAAAAGTGCGAAAAAAAACCGAGAAGGAAGGGAATAAAGATATGGAAACAAGGATATAAGATATTTTGGACAATTAAAAGAATGAAACTTCTCATGGAAGGAAATGATTCTTGGTTTGATTACTCGTATACACATGATTTAAGATTATGTACCCTTTTTTACCTAAAACCTTGGACCACGTTACATATCTTGTAAGGACCATTTTGACCAAGCATGGTTATTTAAACTAATAAGCATATTTCTTGAGAAATTTTCGTAAGTTAGTTAGGCTTTAGTCTCACTGTTTTGTTAAAAGTATTCTTTCTAATAAGTTTTGAATTCTTAAAGGCTTGGTGAAACAATCCATGATAAAAGCACAATTAAAAGAATGAGGCTTTAAGGTGAAAACATAGAAGTCTAGAGCAAATTTGAGAATTTTAAAGCCACCTTCGATATTGCCAAAATAGCCACAAAGATTGAAAAGTCTTTCCATGCTAACCAAGGGATAGTCAAAACCTCTAAAAATCTCAACATGTCAATAAACTCAAAGATTGAGGTAGCTTTTCAAATTTTGATGCCCTTTAAAATAATCTTTTAAGAATTTATGTTCATTAGCTAAGATTAACACGAATTACAATACCTGCCAAGAGAACCCTCTCAAAATTAATGTCCATTAGCTAAGATTAACACTTATCAAAATGTCATATGTGCTTTAATTGAGAAACTGTAAAAGGATGATTGCTAGATAAGCAAGCCTTGGTTGATAGGTTTGGCCAAGGGAATTTGATGGTAATTGATATTGTTTGGTTCATTTGTTAGTGTTTATGATAACTAGTTTACAACTTGCTTATGAATATGTGTGCGTTGAGTGCTAAAACCTTGTTTTCTTTTTTTAATAATAAAAAAAAAGACCTTCCAAGCATAAGCCTTAGCTCATTCAATCCATGATTGAGTTGAGTTAATTTTTACTAAGTTCGTTTTGAGAAAAAATTAGATAAATTTAATAAAAAAAAAAACTTGATTTAAAGCTGATTTTAGGGTTGATGGGTTTAGAGTTTAGGATTTAAAGCTAGATTTTGAAACTTAAACATGTGAAGTCTTGATGGGAGCCTTTAGGGTTGTTTGTATGTGATTAGTGTTAATGTTTAGGTCTCATTGGTTGCTGTCTCAACACTCAAATGAGAGACATTAATGTGCCTCTCATTTGTTTAGAATAGCAAAACATAATGAAAAGTAATAAAAGCAAGTCATTTATATGACTTTCAATCACTTTATGATTTGCAATATCTTAAGTTCTATAAGGAATTTTAGTGTGATTTGTTGTTTCATCCTTTTCATCTGCAAATAATGCTTAGCGTTCAACAAATGGACATTTGGATGTCTGGAATCTAGTCTATTAAAATTGCAATAAGTGTTCCAGTACAATTGTTGTTTTTGGGTTGATGTTGATTTCCAACATAGCAATTTTGTCAAAAGAAATATTTTCGTTTATTTTGCTGGTGATATTAATTTCTTTTGGTATTTCTAATGGAATAATGTTTGAATAAGGTTTGGAGCAAGCTTTTGAAAATTCAATTTTGTGGTCGGAGGAGTCTCGAAGAAATTTTGTAAACAAGCTATTCAAATGTCTTTATTTCAAAGTATGAACATTAAAGCAAGCCATTTTCTGTGGGGATAACCATTTTTCTTAATTTTATCATATTTTTTGATTAAAATAGGTTAAATAAGATTTTCAAGCATAAGAATAAAATTGACAAGGCAAGTTGTTTTGAACATGCTGTGCGAGTAGTTAGATATGAGAAAAAATTCATATCATTCTTACAATGATTTTTTAAGATTTTTTTAAGTATTTTTTACTCTGAAGCATATTGGGTCAACTTTCGTAGATCTTTAGTTTGCCAATTTTAGTGGTCAAAATAGTTCAGAATAAATGCAAGAGGCCTCAAACATCAAAACTATCAAGTGTTTTCGAGTTTCTCTAAGTTTTTATGTTAATAGTTTCGCGGCATTCGGATGCCTCAAAATTGATTTTGAAAGTCTTATTTTTAGTATATAGGCTTAGGAAGGTTAAATACTAGGTTCCTAATGGTTCACTTCAAGTCTCTCTATTTAATAAAAATTTAATAGAAATTGATTTTTGCTTTGTTTTTGAAGTGTCTTTTATTCAATTTAGTCCTTTTGTCCTATTTAATAATATATTATGAAAAGTGTCTAATTTTTAAACAAATACGAATTGATATCTTTCTTGGAATTATTTTTGGAGTTAATGTATTTTTTTTAATTTTCTTTTTTACAAAGCTTTTATTCCATCATGCTATAAATTCAAGCTAGTCCCATGCCAACATTTAGTTGCTCTCATTGGTACTCGATGTGAGTTATGGGATACATATTTTTTATTGATATATGTGTGTTTTTATAATAAATATGGATGCTTGTTGAATATATGAAACTGAGAAAAATGAAATTAGGATATGTGTGATTTGTAGGCACCAATTTTTACACCTTACAAGAGGGACTGATTCGTTACTTGTGCCACAACAGACTCCCAAGCTCAATTTTGATAGATCTCTGGATTGGGCAGATTGTAAAATCAACCTTTGAATCTCAAACTTTTAAGTAAATGATTTTAATAGATGTTCGATCGCACCTAGCCTAAAAAATCTTTGGCGACTCCTTTTACCCATCCAATCTCATGTTCTTGATATGGAAAGCTCGGACGAGCAATTGGTTTTGACAGTCGGGGCACTTTAATGACCCAGAGGTGTTCATTCTCTAATGTATTAGGATTCGTATCCAACTATTTTATGATAAAGCCAACGCCTTTGACAAAAAGAAAAAAGAAATTACCTTACATGAATGATCTAAATTTTTTATACATCGATTGTCTTTTAATCATTATCATAAATCATGCATTTAATTATTTTAGATTTGATATGATTTAAATTTTTTAAATAATTGTCATGGGTCATGCATTTAATTACTCTGGATTAGATTTGATTTAGATGCTATTATAAAATATTGACTAGCATATATTTTTTTAAAATATTGTATTTATAAAGGTGGTGATTTATTATTAAAAATAAAAGTAATTTATTTGTATACAAAATTATCTCTCTTCAATTATATTAAATACTAGTGCTGATAATTAAAAATGAAAAAAAATAGTGAAAAATGAAGGCATATGCTTATTTAAAATTTGAAAAAAGAGATAGAAAAGCAAAACATTGTAAAAGAGAGCAAAAGCAATTAAATGGAAAAAGGAAAATTAAAAAAATGACAAAATTATGCTATGAGTAAATAAAAAAAATGAATGGATAAGAAAAGATTAAAAATATTGGAGTGCATAGCCAAAAACATAGATAACCCAATAGATTTATAACTAATTATTTTTAATAATATTTTATAGACAAAATTGTGTTGAAAAGCCATTTAAAAGTAACAATCAAAAAATAAAAGAAAATATGACAGCAATTGTTCATTTCAAGAAATAGAAATATATAATGATAGGTTGAAAAAAGAAAAGAATTCTTTCGTCTGGAAGATACATGGTAATGCAGGTTATTTTATTAAACATTATAGAAGAAGAAATTAAAGATGATTAAAAAAAAAATGAAAACTATACCAAGAAAATAGTTAAAGAAAAAAAAAAAGGAAGATAGATAAATTTGATTTATAAATATTGTGATTAATTATTTTAAGTATATCATATAATGTTCATACAGTAATTATTATTTTTGAATGTTTACATTCAAAGCATTTTATTTACATTCTTTTAATTTTATTTATTAATGTTTTTACCTACCTCCAAATATTTTTTTGTTAATGATTAATTATCTTTCTTGAAATATTTTAAATAAATTAATTTGAATTTGCTATATTATTTTATTTTTGAGAGTTTAATTATATAATTTCTTGAATAATTATATATATCTACGAATTGAAATACTTTACAAGAGCAAAATTTTTCAAATATTATAAAATAATTATTGCTTTGTATTTAAAAAAGAAATCGCAATATATATATATATATATATCTTTAAATTTTTAATTTGACCTGCTTTCTTTGTGGTATGGTGAAACTTGAATTTGTGATAATGGGACAGAAGAAATGGATCAAGTTACAAAGAAAAAAAATTACAAATTGGCTGCAAATGAAGTAAGGCTTTGTGATCCTTAGGAAACTAAAATATTATTGCATAGCACATAACAAACACATAAACATAGTAGAGTTTTAATGGCTGCCAAATTCAATCTAATAGTCTAGATCGTAATAGACTACTAGTAGTGCTAGTGCTAGTGCTAGTGCATGCACAAAGGCACTTTATTTACTTAGTAATTTTGACAGCCTATTATTTCGTCAATAATTGAACTGCCTATTAAGCAGTAATTGTAGCTGAAAATGTTGGGAAATTTCCATCCCCAATTTCGACTTCTGAGGTGCATCCTCCTTTTTTACTGCTGCTCTTGGTGCTAGAATTGATCAGTGAATTAAAAATTGCAAGCCAACTATTTGTAGTAATGAAACCAGCTTCACCAACCGAAGTATAAGCCTGCATAATAAAATACATTTATTTCATTATATATATATTTTTTGTTTTCGTTAAGACGTAGAGATCGTTATTATTATATACCTTATTAGGAGAATTAGGCTGGTTGAACCAAGCTAGCAGCACGTCATAAGCTTTCGTAGGGGTAATTGTGATGCGATACACAACAGCTCCTTGCGACCCATTTTGATTTCCGACATGCTGAAAAGTAGCTGTAGCATTGGATAAGATCTGGGTAGGATAAGAGCCCTGAGCACCAGCTCCAATATTTCCTTGCCAATCATTGGAAATCTGATATATGATGCCAGAATCAATGGCATTTTTAATGCTACCAATGGTGGTGGTGACTTGAGCCATATCGGTATACTCTAGTAATGTCAATCTTCTTATTCCCTTGTAGGTTTTGTGTTTGTGCATGTTGAGACCAGCACATCTATCTTCTATATATACTAGTTTGTTGGGCAAAAACCGACAGCCATTCAATTATTATAATATTATTACATTGTGCACAATTGCCAAAGAATTTTTTTTACTTTTTTCTGAAAGGGAAAAAAGAGATTTTTCTGCAAGAGATACATGTATATCCTTTGGCTTATAACAGGCGGATGTAAAGAAAGATTTAGATGACAATGAAGTGATATGATAAAATGCCTATTAACCCTTTCAAAATGCTAGAACTGCGTTTACAGCTTTCATCTTGGTGCAATGGTTTTGATTTTACAATATTGATAATTATTTTTATTATTTGAACTCTTAATTTTATCAAATAATTACAAAGTATTATTTTAACCGCCAAGGTGCTTGCCGTCTGTCAAAATCGCTTTGATCTGTAAAGCTGGCATATGAGGCTGGCTATTAATTGCTTGGATTGAAGTATACATTGGAAAGCAGAAACAAGAATACCAAGTGCAAGGAAATGCTATTCAAAGTTAATTCCAACGTGACCCACCTGCCAAAACACACGTTTAGAAGAAAAAACTGGTACACTAACTTTTGGAAAATCAACTTTAGCTACAATCTTATATGTTAATGGATTCGTGACCATTAACATTTTTTATTATTCGAAATTAGCTTTTCATATGAAGGATCAGAGAACATTTTATTGTTCCCTTTGTCACTTCCCTTGCTTTGTTGGATGACATGTTCTCCGATAGATTGTTTCTCTTGTTCATATTTTTTGGGAGTAATCCGAACATGATTTTTTAAAAATCATATCATAATATTAATTTAATCAACAAAATTATTTTAAAAAATATTAATTTAATAGATATAATAAATATAATATCAAAATAAGTTAGTCGACAGATATAAATGGGTTGATATACTAATTTTTTTTTTGTATAAAAAAACAAAATTCACAATTAGATGTGGGCAAGTTGCGTTTCTTTCCCCAAATAGAAGAAAGATAGTTTTTGAAAGAGATATATGTGAATCCTTTGGTGTATAACAGTTGCTTAAGATTGTATGTAAAGAAAATATTAGAAGACAATGGTTTGATAAAATGGCCACT
>JAQSVH010019040.1:0-11293 GCA_029448705.1 Adansonia digitata | reverse complement strand
AACTAAATCCTAAATAATTAATTAAGATATTGCTTGCCCATAAAGAAAGTAAAACCTTTCTAAAATAAAATAGTCAAAAAAATCAATTTCCTTGCAAGCTAAAGAATAAAAGCCTTCCTAAAACAAAAACTGAAAGCTTAAGAGATTAAGTAATAATCAGCACACCAAAACTTTTCTAATTTGGATGATGCTAACTTTTTTTGCTTCAATAAGACTTCTATAATCATCAAGGATCTTCCTTACCTAGCATATGATACATCAAGTTCATTGTTTTAGCCCTTGATCATGTGATTGGGCCTGCATACTCGAACTCTTCCTTCTTTGGGCTTGCTAACTTGGGCCAGCAATGATGTGGCATATCATTCATTTTTTTCATGATTGGCACCATAAACATATTTTCCTTATAGGCATACATGATACTAATGCTTAGATTTTGCAAGAAAAGCTTTTCTTTAATCCAATCACCTTTGAAACAAAGTTTATCTGTTAAAAGGGGCAAACATACATTTCTGTAATAGCCTCCATTTATTTCATGATTGGACACTATAAACACGTTTTCCTTATTGCTGTAAGTGATATTGATGCTTTGATTTTGCAAGAAAACATTTTTTTCCTTCATTTTCCTTTGAAACAATATTTATGTGTCAAAAGAGGTAAACATGAATTCTTATAACCATCATCGTTCCTTTCACGTTTGGGCATCATAAACACATTCTCGTCCTTGCCATACACGATACTGAATCTTTGGTTTTGCAAGAAAAGCATTTCTTTCCTTTATTTAACTTTGAAACAAGGTTCATCTGTCAGAAAAGACAAACAAGGATTCTATAACAATCTTTGTTTTTTTCATGATCAGGCACCATAAACACATTTTCCTAGTAGGGATAAATGATACTAATGCTTTGATTTTGCAAGAAAAGCTTTTCTTTACTCCAATTACCTTTGAAATGAATCCATCAAAAGAGACAAACATGCATTCCTGTAATAGTCTCCATTTGTTTCATGATTTGACACTATAAACACATTCTCCTAATTGCTGTATGTGATATTGATGCATTGATTTTGCAAGAAAACATTTTCTCCTTCATTTTCTTTTGAAACAATATTCGTGTGTCAAAAGAGGCAAACATGAATTCTTGTAACCATTACCGTTCCTTTCAAGATTGGGTATCATAAACACATTCTCCTCCTTGCCAAACATGATACTGAAGCTTTGGTTTTGCAAGAAAAGGTTTTTTTTCCTCCATTTAACTTTGAAACGAGGTTCATTCATCAAAAGAGACAAACAAGGAAATTCTTGTAACAGTCTTTGTTTTTTTCATGATCGGGCGCCATAAACATATTTTCCTAATAGGGATACATGATACTAATGCTTTGCTTTTGCAAGAAAAGTTTTTCTTTACTCCAATTACCTTTGAAATAAAGTTTATTCATCAAAAAGGGCAAACATAGGTTCTTGTAATGGTCTCCACACTTTTCATGATTAGGCACCATAAACATATTCTCCTAATTGTCATAAGTGATATTGACACTCTAATTTTGCAAGAAAAGCTTTTCTTTCCTTCATTTTCCTTTGAAATAAAGTTTGTGCATCAAAAGAGGAAAACATGTATTCTTGTAACAATCATCGTTCTTTTCATAATTAGGCATGAGAAACACATTCACCTCTTTGCCATACACGATATTGATACTTTGGTTTTGCAAAAAAAGCTTTTCTTTCCTCTATTTCACTTTAAAATGAGGTTCATCCGTCAAAAGAGACAGACACAGATTTTTGTAACAATCTTCATTTTTTTCATGATTGGCACCGTAAACAAATTTTCCTCATAGGCATACATGATACTAATGCTTTAATTTTGCAAGAAAAGCTTTTCTTTGCTCTAATTACCTTTGAAACCAAGTTCATCCGTCAAAAAGGGCAAACATAGATTCTTGTAATAGTCTTCTCTCTTTTCATGATTGGGTGCCATAGACACGTTTCCCTTATTGCTGTAAGTGATATTGACCCTTTGATTTTGCAAGAAAAGTTTTTCTTTCCTTTATTTTCCTTTGAAACAATGGTCATGTGTGAAAAAAGGAAAACATAGATTCTTGTAACAATCATTATTCTTTTCATGATTGAGCATCATAAACACATTCTCATCGTTACCATAAATGATACTGATGCTTTGGTTTTACAAGAAAGCCTTTCCTTCCTCCATTTAACTTTGAAATGAGGTTCGTCCGTCAAAAGAGACACAAGTGGATTCTTTAACAATTTTCAGTCTTTTCATGATTAGGCACCATAACCACATTTTCCTTATCGGGATGCATGATACTATTGCTTTGATTTTGCAAAACAAGCTTTTCTTTACTCTAGTTACCTTCGAAAGAAAGTTCATCCATTAAAAATGGCAAACATAGATTCTTGTAATAGTCTCCACCCTTTTCATGATTAGGCACCATAAACACGTTCTCCTTATTACCGTAAGAGATATTTGATGCTTTGATTTTGCAAGAAAAGCTTTTTTTTCCTCCATTTTCCTTTGAAACAATTTTCATGTGTCAAAAGAGGCAAACAAGGATTTTGTAACAATCACCATTCTTTTCATGATTGGACATTACAAACACATTCTCTTCCTTGCCATACATGATATTAATGCTTTAGTTTTGTAAGAAAAGTTTTTCTTTCCTCCTTTTAACTTTCAAATGAGGTTCTCTCATCAAAATAGATAAACATAGATTCTTGAAACAATTTTCGTTCTTTTCATGATTGGGCACCATAACCACATTTTCCTCATAGGGATACAAGATACTAGTGCTTTGATTTTGCAAGAAAAGCTTTTCTTTACTCCAACTACCTTTGAAACAAAGTTCATCCATCAAAAGGTGCGAACATAGATTCTTGTAATAGTCTCCACTCTTTTCATGATTAGGCACCGTAAACATATTCTCCTTATTACCCGTAAGTGATATTGACGCTTTGATTTTGCAAGAAAAGCTTTTCTTTCCTTTATTTTCCTTTAAAACAATGTTCATGCGTTAAAAGAGGCAAACAAGGATTCCTATAACAATAATCATTCTTTTCATGATTAAGCATTACAAACACATCTCTTCCTTGTTATACACGATACTGATGCTTTAGTTTTACAAAAAAAACTTTTTCCCTTTATTTAACTTTGAAATAAGGTTCGCCTATCAAAAAGAGACAAACATGGATTCTTACAACAATCTTCATTCTTTTCATGATTAGGCACCATGACCACATTTTCCTCATAAGGATACAAGATACTAATGCTTTGGTTTTGCAAGAAAAGCTTTTCTTTACTCCAACTACCTTTGAAGCAAAGTTCATCCATAAAAAGGGCTAAACATAGATACCTTTAATAGTCTCCGCTCTTTTCATCATTGGGCACCATAAACACGTTCTCTTTATTGCCGTAAGTGATATTGACACTTTGATTTTGGAAGAAAAGTTTTTTTTCCTTTATTTTCCTTTGAAACAATATTCGGGCATCAAAAGAGCCAAACATGGATTTTGGTAACAACAATCATTCTTTTCATGATTAGGCACCATAAACACATTTTCCTCTTTGCTGTACATGATAGTAATGCTTTGGTTTTGCAAGAAAAGCTTTTCTTTCCTCCATTTAACTTTAAAATAAGGTTCATCCATCAAAAGAGACAAACATGGATTCTTGCAACAATCTTCATTCCTTTCATGTTTGTCTATCGAAAAAGCAAACATAGAATCTTGTAATAATCTTCAATCTTTTAATGATTAGGGACCATAAAAACATTCTCCTTATTGCCATAAGAGATATTGACACTTTGACTTTGCAGGAAAATCTTTTCTTTCCTCCATTTTCCTTTGAAATATTGTTCATCCGTAAAAAGAGTCAAACATGGATTCTTCTAACAATCTTTGTTCTTTTCATGATTAGGCATCATAAACACATTTTCCTCTTTGCCATACACGATATCGATGCTTGCTTTTGCAAGAAAACCTTTGCTTTCCTCTATTTACCTTTGAAACAAGGTTCATTTGTCGAAAGAGACAAACATGGATTCTTTTAACAATCATCATTCTTTTCAAGATAGGGCACCATAAGCACATTTTCCTCATAAGGATACATGGTACTAATGCTTTGATTTGCAAGAAAAGCTTTTCTATACTCCAGTTACCTTTGAAACAAAGTTCATCCATTAAAAGAGGCAAACATAGATTCTTGTAATAGTTTCCACTTTTTCCATGATTGCACACCATAAACATGTTCTCTTTTTTGCCATAAGTGTTATTGACGCTTTGATTTTGCAAGAATAGCTTTTTTTTTTCTCCATTTTCCACTAAAGCAATGTAGTGTATTAAAAGAGGCAAACATGGATTCTTGTAACAATCATCATTCTTTTCATGATTGGGCATCATAAGGACATTTTCCTTCTTACCATACACGATACTGATGCTTTAGTTTTGCCAGAAAAACTTTTCTTTCCTTCATTTAAAAGAGATAAACATGGATTCTTGTAACCATCTTTGTTCTTTTTATGATTAGGTGCCATACACATATTTTCCTCATAGCGATACATGATACTATCATTAGATTTTGCAAGAAAACCTTTTTTTAACTTCAATTACCTTTGCAACAAAGTTCATCCATCAAAAGGGCAAACATAGATTCTTGTAATAGTCTCCACTCTTTTCATGATTAGGCACTATAAACATGTTTTCCTTATTGCTGTAAGTACTATTGACGCTTTTATTTTGCAAGAAAAGCGTTTCTTTCCTACATTTTCCTTTGAAACAATGTTCATGCGTCAAAAGAGGCAGACATGGGTTCAGATAACAATCATCATTTTTTTCATGATTGGGCACCATAAGCACATTCTCCTCCTTGTCGTACACAATACTGAAGCTTTGGTTTTGCAAAAAAAACTTTTTTTCCCCCATTTAACTTTGAAATGAGGTCGCTATCAAAAGAGTCAAGCATGGATTCTTGTAACAATCTTCGTTCTTTTCATGATTGGGCATCATAAACACATTCTCCTCCTTGCCATATATGATATCGATGCTTTAATTTTGCAAGAAAAGCTTTTCTTCCCTTCATGTACCATCAAAACAAGGTTTGTCGATCAAAAGAAACAAACATGTATTCTGGTAACAATCTTTATTCCTTTCATGATTGGGCACCATAAACATATTTTGCTTATAGGGATACATGATACTAAGGCTTTTGTGCAAGAAAAGCTTTCCTTTACTCCAATTTCCTTTAAAAGAAAGTTTATCCATCAACAGGGGCAAACATAGATTCTTGTAATAGTCTGCACCCTTTTCATGATTGGACACCATAAACACGTTCTCCTTATTGCTGCAAGTGATATTGACTCTTTGATTTTGCAAGAAAAACTTTTTTCCTCTATTTTCCTTTACAACAATGTTTGTCCGTAAAAAGAGAGAAACATGGATTCTTCCAACAATCTGTGTTCTTTTCATAATTGGGCATCATAAGCATATTGTCATCCTTGCCATGCATGATAATGATGCTTGGTTTTGCAAGAAAAGTTTTTCCTTCCTCCATTTACCTTTAAAATGAGGGTTATTTGACAAAAGAGACAAACATGGATTCTTGTAACAATCATCATTCTTTTCATGATTGGGCATCATAAACACATTTTGCTCATAGGGATACATGGTATTAATGCTTTGATTTTGCAGGAAAAGCTTTTCTTCACTCTAATTTCCTTTGAAACAAAGTTAATCCATCAAAAGGGGCAAAAATAGATTCTTGTAATAGTCTCCACTCTTTTCATGATTAGGCACCATAAACATGTTCTCCTTATCGCCATAAGTGATATTGACGGTTTGGTTTTGGAAGAAAAGTTTTTTTCCCTTTGTTTTTTGTTGGAACAATGTTCATGCGTCAAAAGATGTGAACATGGATTCTTGTAACAATAATCATTCTTTTCATGATTGAGCATTATAACCACATTCTCCCCCTTGCTATCATGATGCTAATACTTTGGTTTTGCAAGAAAAGCTTTTCTTTCCTTAATTTAACTTTGAAATGAGGATTGTCCATCAAAAGAGGTAAACGTGGATTCTTATAATAATCTTCACTCTTTTTACGATTGGGCACCATAAACACTTTTTTCTCATAGGGATATATGATGCTAACGCTTGGATTTTGCAAGAAAAGCTTTTCTTTACTCCAATTACCTTTGAAACAAAGTTTATCCATTAAAAGGGGCAAAAAAAGATTCTTGTAATAGTATCTACTCTTTTCATGATTGGGCAGCATAAACATGTTCTCCCTATTGCCGTAAGTGATATTGACGCTTTGATTTTGCAGGAAAAGCTTTTCTTTCCTTCATTTTCCTTTGAAACAATGTTTTGCGTCAAAAGAGACAAACATGGATTCTTGTAACAATCATTATTCTTTCATGATTAGGCACCATAAATACATTCTCTTCCTTGCCATACATGATACTGATGCTTTGGTTTTGTAGGAAAAGCTTTTCTTTCCTCCATTTAACTTTGAAGCGAGGTTTGTTTGCCAAAAGTAACAAGCATGGATTATTGTAACAATCTTTGTTCTTTAAATGATTGGGCATCATAAAAGCATTCTCCTCCTTGCCATACATGATATCGATGCTTTCGTTTTGCAAGAAAAGCTTTTCTTTCCTCCAATTACAATTGAAATGAGGTTTATCCCTCAAAAGAGAAAAACATGGATTCTTATAACAATATTTATTCCATTCATGATTGGGCACCATAAATACATTTTTCTTATAGGGATGCATGATAATAATGCTTTGATTTTGCAAGAAAAGCTTTTCTTTACTCTAATTACCTTTGAAACAAAGTTCATCTGTCAAAAGAGGCAACATAGATTCTTGCAATAGTCTCCACTCTTTTTGTGATTGGGCACCTTAAACACATTATCCTTATTGCCACAAGAGTTATTGACACTTTGATTTTATAGGAAAAGCTTTTCTTTCCTCCATTTTCCATTGAAGAAATGTTCATCTGTAAAAAGAGACAAACATGGATTATTGTAATAATCTTTATTCTTTTCATGATTGGGTATCATAATCACATTCTCCTTTTTGCCATACACAATATTGATGCTTGGTTTTGCAAGAAAAGCTATTGTTTCGTCCATTTCACTTTGAAATGAGGTTCATCCATCAAAAAAGACAAACATGGATTCTTGTAACAATCTTTGCTCTTTTCATGATTGGGCACCATAAACATATTTTCCTTGTTGGGTACAAGATACTAATGCTTTTATTTTGCAAAAAAAAGCTTTTCTTTGTTAAAATAACGTTCATCCATCAAAAGGGGCAAACATAGATTCCTTTAACAGTCTCCACTATTTTCATGATTGGGCACCATAAACACGTTCTCCTTATTATTGTAAGTGATATTAATGCTTTGATTTTGCAAGAAAAGCTTTTCTTGCCTCCATTTTCCTTTGAAACAATTTTTGTGCATTAAAGGAGGTAAACATGGATTCTTGTAACCATCATCTTTTTTTTATGATTGGGCATCATAAATACATTTTCCTCTTTAGTATATAAGATACTGATGCCTTGGTTTTAGAAGAAAAGCTTTTCTTTCCTCCGTTTAACTTTGAAACCTAGTTCATCTGTCAAAAGAGACAAACATGGATTCTTGTAGCAATCTTCATTCTTTTCAAGCTTGGGCACTATAAACACATTTTCCTCATAGGGATACAAGATACTAATGCTTTGATTTTGTAAGAACAGCCTTTTTTTCCTCTGTTTTCCTTAGAATCAATGTTTATCCATCAAAAAGGAAAACATAGATTCTAGTAATAATCCCTGCCCTTTTCATGATTAGGCACCATAAACACATTCTTCTTATTGCCGTAAGAGATCTTGACACTTTGATTTTGCAGGAATAGTTTTTTTTCCTCTATTTTCCTTTGAAATAATGTTCTTGTAAAAAGAGACAAACATGGATTTTTGCAACAATCTTCATTCTTTTCATTATTAGTCATTATAAACACATTCTCCTCCTTGTCATTATGATATTGATGTTTGATTTTGCAAGAAAAGCTTTTTTTTCCTCTATTTTCCTTTGAAACAATTCTCATGTGTTAAAAGAGGTAAACATGGATTCTTGTAACAATCGTCGTTCCTTTCATGATTGGGCACCATAAACACAATTTCCTCATAGGGAAACAAGATACTAATGCTTTGATTTTGCAAGAAAAGCACTTCTTTTATTCATTTTCCATAGAATCAACATTTGTTCATTAAAAGAAGGAAACATAGATTCTAGTAGTAATCCTCACTCTTTTCATGATTGGGCACTATAAACACATTCTCCTCATTACCGCAAGAGATAGTGACACTTTTATTTTGCAAGAAAAGCTCTTTTTTCCTCCATTTAACTTTGAAAAGAGGTTCATTCATCAAAAAGGAAAAACATAGATTCTTGTAACAATCTTTGTTCTTTTAATGATTAGGCACCATAAACACATTTTCCTCAAAAAGATACATCATACTAATGCTTTGATTTGCCAAGAAAAGCTTTTCTTTACTTCAATTACCTTTGAAACAAAGTTCATCCATCAAAAGGGGTAAACATAGATTCTTGTAATAGTCTCCACTCTTTTCGTGATTGGGCATCGTAAACATATTCTCCTTATTGCTGTAAGTGATACTAACACTTTGATTTTGCAAGAGAAGCTTTACTTTCCTCTATTTTCTTTTGAAACAATGTTCATTCATAAAAAGAGACCACATGGATTCTTGTAACAATCTTTGTTCTTTCCAAGATTGGCCATTATAAACATATTCTCCTCCTCGCCATACATGATGTTGATGCTTTAGCTTTGCAAGAAAAGCTTTTCTTTCCTTAATTTAACTTTGAAACAAGGTCCATCTATCAAAATAGACAAACACAGATTCTTGTAACAATCTTTATTCTTTTTATGATTGGGCACCATAAACATGTTTTCCTTATAGGGGTACATGATACTAAAGCTTTGATTTTGTAGGTAGGGCTTTTCTTTACTCCAATTACCTTTAAAACAAAGTTGAAACATCAAAAGGGGCAAACATAGATTCTTGTGATACTCTCTATTCTTTTCATTATTGGGCACCATAAACACATCCTCCTTATTGCCGTAAGTGATATTGATGCTCTAATTTTGCAAGAAAAGCTTTTCTTTCCTTCATTTTCCTTTAAAGTAATGTTCATGCATTAAAAGAGGTAAACATGGATTCTTGTAACAATCATCATTCCTTTCATGATTAGGCATCAAAAACATATTCTCCTCCTCGCCATACACGATATTGATGCAATTTTTTGTAAGAATAGCTTTTCTTTCCTCTATTTAACTTTAAAATTAGGTTCGTCCATCAAAATGGGCAAACATGGATTCTTGTAACAATCTTTGTTTTTTTAATGATTAGGCACCATAAACACATTTTCCTCATAGGGATACATGATACTAATGTTTTGATTTGCCAAGAAAAGCTTTTCTTTATTCCAATTACCTTTGAAAACAAAGTTCATCCAACAAAATGGGCAAACGTAGATTATTATGATAGTCTCCACTCTTTTCATGATCGGGAACTATAAACACATTCTCTTTATTACCGTAAGTGATATTTGATACTTTGATTTTGCAAGAAAAGCTTTTTTTCCTCCATTTTCCTTTGAAACAACATTTGTGTCAAAAGAGGCAAACATGGATTCTTGTAATAATCATCTTTCTTTTCATGACTGGGCATCACAAACATATTCTCCTCCCAGTCATACACGATATAGATACTTTGGTTTTGCAAGAATAGTTTTTCTTTCCTCTATTTAACTTTGAAATGAGGTTCTTTCATCAAAAGAGATGAACATGGATTCTTATAACAATCTTCATTCTTTTCATCATTAGGCCCTATAAATAAATTTTCCTCATAGGGATACAAGATACTAATGCTTTTATTTTCCAAGAAAAGCTTTTCTTTACTCCAATTACCTTTCAAACAAAGTTCATTCATGAAAAGTGGCAAACATTGATTCTTATAATAGCCTCCACTCTTTTCATGATTGGACAACATAAGAACATTCTCTGTCTTGCTATAAGTGATATTGATGCTTTGATTTTGCAAGAAAAGCTTTTCTTTTCTCCATTTTCCTTTGAAACAATGTTCGTGCGTTAAAAGTGACAAACCTGGATTCTTGTAACAATCATTGTTCTTTTCATGATTGGGCATCATAAACACGTTCTGCTCCTTGCCATAGAAGATATTGATGCTTGGTGTTGCAAGAAAAGCTTTTTTTTTTCCTCCATTTACCTTTGAAATGAGGTTCAGTTCTCAAAGGAGACAAACATGGACTCTTGTAACAATCATCATTTTTTTCATGATTAGGCACAATAAACGCACGTTCCTCATGGGGATGCTTTGATTTTGCAAGAAAAGCATTTCTTTACTCCAATTACCTTTAAAACAAAATTCATCCATCAAAAGGGGCAAACTAGGATTCTTGTGATAGTCTCCACTTTTTTCAAGACTGGGCACCATAAACACATTCTCCTTATTGCCATAAGTGATATTGATGGTTTGATTTGGCAAGAAAAGCTTTTCTTTCCTCCATTTTCCTTTGAAATAATGTTTGTGCATCAAAAGAGGCAAACATGGATTCTTGTAACAATCATCGTTCTTTTCATGATTGGGCATCGTAAACATATTTCCTCCTTGCCACACACGATATTGATGCTTGGTTTTACAAGAAAAGCTTTTCTTTCCTCCATTTACCTTTGGAACAAGGTTCATTTATCATAAGAAACAAACATGGATTCCTGTAACAAGCTTCGTTCTTTTCATGATTGGGCACAATAAACACATTTTCATTATAAGAATGCATGATACTAATGGTTTGATTTTGCAAGTAAAGCTTTTCTTTACTCTAATTACCTTTGAAACAAAGTTCATCCATCAGAAGGGGCAAACGTAGATTCTTGTAATACTTTTTGCTCTTTTCATGATTGGGCACCATAAACACGTTCTCCTTATTACTGTAAGTGATTTAACGACTTGATTTTTCAAGAAAGCTTTTCTTTCCTCCATTTTCCTTTGAAACAATGTTCATGCATCAAAAGAGGCAAACATGGATTCTTGTAGCAATCATCATTCTTTTCATGATTGGGCATTATGAACACATTTTCCTCTTTGCCATTCACAATACTGACACTTTGTTTTTTGCAAGAAAAGCTTTTCTTTCCCCCATTTAACTTTTAAATGATTTTCATCTGTCAAAAGGGAAAAACATGGATTTTTGTAACAA
>JAQSVH010018998.1:0-11296 GCA_029448705.1 Adansonia digitata | reverse complement strand
TGCATGATGGTCAACTTTGATTAAGCTATTTGAAAATGATCAGAAAGAAATATGGCTTAAAAAAGTTTTATTAGGGACATGGGGCATTTTGTTTAGTTATCATTATTAAGCCCTAAGGTATAAGTAATAAGTGACCTCTAAGGGATAGTTACGGGATTGATGCTTTGGTCAAATAAAAAGAAAATGGGATTTCAGACACAATTTTGGGACATATCCAATTACCACAATTAGGTTCCCTATAAGAAAATTTCATTTGTTTGATTTTCAAAGGAGTTAACAATTTTTTGGAAACCCTAGTCCATCACTCTTAGGTTAAGCTTCCATTTTTAATCATTTCAAGGTAATGATGATTTGGGGATTCAAAGCTATTTCCTTGAATCATTAGGTCATTCATATGATCATGGTTTTATTCACATGGAAATAAATGCAAAGGTATGAATATATTTCTAACAATGATCATTAGTGTTCTTAAGAATTTTTATCATCACGCTTTTTAAAAATATTTTCCTTTTGGGAAACATTCAATCTTATCAAAACATTCAGAATTCAAAGTATGTATTTCCATAAACTGATGCTGCTTTAACGACAAGTTTTTTTTTACTAAAAAAAGGATTACACAAATTACTTTATGGCATGCTTTCACTTATTATAAACCCATCTATTCTTAATACTTATCTCTTACTTAATACCTTCTAATGACATATGGCTTTCTTTTCTTTAAAGCTCAACCTTTCAGCCTTCATGAGGTCTTTGACTTTGTACTTCAAAGTAGGACAATCCTTTATTGAATGGCCTAAAATTATCGGAATAATAATCGTAACACTGGTTGGCATCATAGCAATCTAAATATGAGACATATTTGGATAGGTGTTAAGAGGTGATTCTTAATGAGTTTAGGCAACAGCTTGGTATAAGACATAGGGATCTACTCAAAGATTTTGATTTTGCTTTTTATGTTTATTTTGAATGTTTCCATGAGTATTTTGCTTTTGCACGGATGTTAAAGTTGGCATAATTATAAGCGTAGATTCTTAAAGATGTTGGGATATACTATTCAAGATAGGATAACATGACTTGTTAGGGTAAAACCAACATTGACTAGGATTCATGAGTGGTTGGTTTATTGGGAAGACAACCTGGATTTCTTCTTACTTTTCAGTTGTCTTTTTTTTTGGCACCATGCGCACATCTCTAGCCCATATCTTTCTAGTTTTTAAGGCATTCTTAATTAGTTTAATTTTTTGTGATATTTCTTACAAGTTTGACAAAAAAATTGGTCTGGCAGTGTATTCAAAAATAGGGATGTTATCTCTTTCTCAAACAAAGGCTACTACATTTAGGCTACTATGTCACTCCATTTCTGGGCATAGTATTTGAAGGTTTACCTTGATTTTTTCTTCATATTCTAGAAAGACAATCGATCCAATGCCTAGTTTGACATATGCTTGTTCTATTAGAAAAATGCTTTGGCCAGGTTTTTCCACCTTTTTATCTATCTCGAGTTCAACTTATTATACCATCTTGATGTTGCATTGAATAAGCTATCTTAGAAATAGTGGATTAATAGCTTGTCGTTGAAAGGATGCCTAGTCATTTTTTTCAACAAACATCTTGACGTAGGCTCGAAAAAACATGGTGCCATACAACTATTTGAAGTCAAGCTTCTTGAACTTAAGAAGTAAGATTAAATTTGGTATTAAGATTAACTCATCTACATCAACATCATAGAACTCCTTGACTTCTTTTATTACTTTGAGCTTCTTTTCAAGGAGCTGATATTTTCCCTTATTGTTCTCGAGTTTGACTCTTTTTCGAGCTTTAAGCTTAATAGTTATTCTATTCTTCACCATCCATTTGAATCTCACCATCCACATTACATTTTCATTAACTAATTCATCTTAAACAAAAGAAATGGTTGCAAACCGAACTCTTACATAGTTAGCCTTTTTAAATCAGATCAATAGTCATTATGTATTAAATATCCTTACCTCGAGGTAGCATTTGAGCTTAGATTTGGTATGATCCATTTTCTCCTAATTTTTCATGGTTTTGTAGGAAAATATCCTAACAAACACTTTAAGAAGTTTCTTGTAGTATCTTATATTTCTTACAACTTAATTATCAATGGAAAGTAGCCTAGTACAATTGTAGTATAATTGTTTTATCCCTTTACCTTTTCCTATTTGTCTTAGATTTCTTATCAAGAATTGTAAATAAATCCATTGAAAATAATAGTCTTGAATGTATTAAACTAGGTTTAAAGATTGTCCCTATCTTTCTCATTTATTTTTTGCAGAAGACTCTTTTTTAATAACAACTACGACTGTTAATTGTGTGTGATGATTGGAATATCTAGCTTGTTGTAATGCATCAAAATAGACAATCAACTTTAACAAGTCAAGCATTATTTTCAGCACAAATGTAGCCAAGGAAGTTTGAGAAGAGATAGAGACCAACCTTCAAATCAAAGGTGCTGATAGCCCTAGTAGTTATTTGGGAGTCCCTTCTTTATAGGGAAAAACAAAGTTTACAGCTATGGCATATGTTAAAAAAAGATATTGAGGAAAATTCAAACATGGAAGCAGAGTTTACTATCAATGGATAGACAAGAAATGTTGATTAAAACAATAATATTTGTAGTGCTTATGTATGCTATGCAGTGCTTTAAATTTCCATGGAAAGTTTATGAGGAAAAAATTTGGCCATAACCAATTTCTAGGTGGGCTAGACAGAAAAGAAAAGAAGGATTGACTGGATTAAACAGTAAAAACTCATTGTTGGGAAAGAGATAGGGGGATGGGTTTCAAAGGTTTATGTTTGTTTAATAAAGCATGCTATCAAAGCAGAGTTGAAGGCTACTTAAGGAAGAGAATGTTTATTGGGCGCAAATCATGAAAAGGATTTACGTCCCGAAGTGCTCAATCGTGGAGGCCAAGAAAAGAGTAATGGCATCTTGAGCTTAGGCTAGCTTGCTGGAAAAGAGGGAGTTTCTTAAAGAAAATATCTAATGGCAAATAATTGATAGGGAAAAATTGTAATATGGGAGTATAAGTGTATATCAAGAATACTGTTAGTAAAAAATGGTGAAAAAGACGAATAGTACATATCAAAAAAGAAGGTTAGTGAAATTATAGATAAAAAAAGAAGAAGAATAGAAGTTCGATGCAATTAGGAAATAAAAATCAGAGGAAGCTGTAAAAATTATTTTTACACACCTTTATGCCAAAATAGAGGAAATGGCAGGATGATTTGGTCTACTATAAAAAATAAAGGATACACAATTAAAGTAGGTTATCATGTGCTTACAGATAAGATTGCAAATATTAATATAGGGCCTACTTCATCTCATAATATAGATAGTAAAGTATGGAAGACTATATCGAACATTATCAATAGGTACTAAAGTAAGAAATTTCCTTTGGAATGTGTGCACCAATCCTAACAAAATGGAATCTATGGAAAAGAAAAATTATAAATTCACCTACATGTACTTTTTGCAAGAGGAATGAAGAAACCATTGAGCTTGTGTTGCTGATGTGTAACTAGACAAAGGCTGTTTGGTTTGGACTATAGACAAACTATAAGATTAATAAAAACACAATTACATATTATGATGAATGATTTGTAAGTGTAAATAAGGTGGATAATCTACAAGAAAAGAACAAATGAACTTGAAGGTAATTGTCGCATATACCTACTGGCTTATTTGGAAGAAAAGATGTAGTGCTGTGATTTAAAAAAAATCCAGGTTAAATTTAGGTGATTCAAAGAATCAATAGGGAAAGTTTAGAGAGAGTAAAATTACAAGAGAAAAATAATAATAAATATTTTTAAATGAGGGTTATTAAGATGTCAAGCAAATGGGAAAGACCAAAAAAGGTTGGATAAAGATTAATTATGATGGGACATTTTGCATTGAATCAAGAATGCTAACATTAGTGTAATGGTTAGGGATAAAGAGAACAAGCTTGTTAGAGGAAAGGATAAAGTTGTTGCAGTAAGCTTTACTATTAAAGCTAAAGCTCTAGCAGTTAAAGAAGGAATGATAATGGCAGAGAAAATGAAATTGAAAAAGATTATAGTGAAAAGGACCCAAAACTTCTAAATATAGAGATTAATCGACCAAAAAGAGTAGGCATATTGAGAATTTATCCTATTATAAAAGATATAATAGCAAACAAGAATCATTTTGAGCAAGTTAAATTCAAGTGGATTCATAGAATAGCTAATAAAGTTGCAAATTGGTGACTAACCAATCAGAATCATAAGTCTCGGATTAGGCATAATTAGTTCAAAAGGGGCCAGGACAAAATTAGTTGTCTACACATATCATTCCCATTATTGTTTCTCTATGGTTACTCAGGTTGTAATCAGATTGCCATTGCACTAAAGGATCGAGGGAAAAAAAACCTTCACATGCTTATTTGGGACATTTGCCTACCGACGCATGCTATTTGATATTTGCAACACACATACTATATTCCAAAGGTGTAGGCTTAGCATATTTTTTGATTATGTTAAGAACATCATATGGTTATTTATTTATGGTAATTCTTTTGATAAATGTTTACATAACCTTGCACTTATACTTCAAAAATACATAGAAACTAACCTTGTTTAAACTAGAAAACTACCATTTTATGGTGGATTAAGGTATAGTTTTAGGGCATGTGTTAAACTAGGAAAAACTACCATTTTATGGTGGATTAAGGCATAGTTTTATGGCATCTTATTTCTTTTAAAGGAATAAAGGTTTATAAAATATAAACTTTGTGCATTCTTTAACACCCCTATAAGTGTACAAGTGGTTCATTCTTTTTTTGGCCATGCAAGCTTTTATTGTGGATTTATCAAGGATTTTTTAATGATAGCATTACTTTTATACAAGTTGTTACAAAAAGATCTGACCTTCCATATTGATGATAAATGTAAAAAGGCATTCAAGACACTAAAAGAGCTTTCAACTTCAGCACCTATTATCCAACCACTGAATTGGAATTTTCCCTATAAAATCATGTGTGATGCAAGCGACTATGCTTTAAGTGCTATTTTGGGATAGCAAATTGGCCAATCACCATATACTATTTATTATGCATGCTGCACTCTAAATGACGCATTACACAACTGTTATACAACTTAAAAATAGCTTTAACATTTTTTTAACTTGAAAGGATTCCACTCTGATTTATTGGCACTAAAGTAATTATTTATTTTGATCATGTAGCTTCCAGGTATGCACACAAAAAAGGATGAGAAACCAAGAATAATTAGATGGATATTTCTCTTGTAAAAGTTTAATTTTAAAAAAAAAGACAAGAAAGGTAGTAAAAACCTAGTTGCATATCATTTTAGCTGTACAGTTCATGAAGATGACATAATTCCATTACATGAAAACTTTTTAGATGAGCAACTCCTTTCAATTAGTGTGTCACTCTCTTAGCACACAGACATTGTTCATTATTTAGCTACCAAGAAGTTACTAGAAGATTTGATTAAAGCTTAAAGGGAAAGATAAAAAATGATGCTTAGCATAACATTTGGGATGATCCTTATCTTTGGAAGCATTGCTCTTTGGAAGCATTGCTCTAATTAAGATATAAGTAGATGTGTAGTTAAAGTTAAATTTCTTTCTATTTCAAGTTTTTGTCATTACTATACATGTAGAGGGCATTTTGGATAAAAGGAATAGTACTAACATTATAATATTGTGGGTTCTATTGGCTTTCATTTTAAAGACTTACATTTTTTTTTCAAGTCTTGTAGTCATTACCAAAAAACAAGTAATTTAAGTGTTAGCAATCAAATGCCTCAATCCTCTATACATATTATGGAAAGAATTTGACTTATAGAGCATTGATTTCATGGAACTTTTCCCTTTTTCTCTTGGTAACCTTCTCATTATACTTGTTGATTATTATGTCTTAAAGTGGTTGGAAGTAAAAACCACCAGGACAAATGACTTTGAAGTTGTTGTATATTTGCTTAAGTCTGACCACATGTAACCCATAACCTAATGGCTTTGATACCACTGCTAGGAATTCTATTATCATTAAAGTCCACCTCATGTTAAAAAATAACATTCAAAAACTCATAAAATATCATAATATAGACAACAAAAACAAGTAAATGTAGAAAAGTCAAACTTCCTTATGGATCTTTTAGGAAAGGTTTAACAAATAGTAAATGATTCTTAATTAAATCAGTCATGAGATCAGTGATTACCTAACTCAAAGATATCAAAATCTTAAGCTTTTATAGATCTAAAAGACCTCTTATCCTGATTGACCAAGCTTCCTAAGAAGTAATCTGAAATCGCGAGTAGCACAATTATCTTGCTTTCAATAGTGGTCCATACAAATAGTAGTTGAAACCTTTTTAGGGTTGAATAGTAGCTAGAAGACTTCTCAAGCCTCAACCAAAAGATAACACGCCAATAGGTACAGATCAAATATGATCTGGGAATAATTCCTTATCGATTACGCCAAAGAGAAAGGAAAACAACCTTGCAGAGAAGAAGCTATTTTTTGCATATGCCAATAAACGACTTTAAAAATCACAAATTCTTCATTTAAGTTGATTCCTTGATGATAGAAAACTAATTTTCTACCTTTTTGCAAACAAGAACTATTCCTGACTACTTGAAATATGAATCAACACAATGTATGGCTCAAAAAAGTAAGGGTTTACACAATAGTCGTTTAGACAGCTCAGGTTCTTTGTCTAGGGTTTTCTAACAGCCAACTTACTACCAAAAGGACTTAATGATGTATATATAGGCCTCATAGACTAGGTGTAGCTATTTAATAAATGAAGCAGACCCATCAAATAAGCCTTATAGGTGGTACGAATGTGAAGTGTTTCTTGGAACCTAATTAGAACAATTTTAATTAGTTTGTCTAAATTGGGCCCTAATATTAACACATATCCTAATAGCACACCAAGAATGGCTATAATATGGGCCTCCCTCATTAGCAAGCCTAACTTAGAGTAGTTCACAACTAAACTCCCTTAACTTATAATTAGAGCTTTTATCCCAACCCTTAATTGACATGTTAGATAATTTAATTCACAATTAATTTCTAACCCAAATAAAACAATTTTCACTTCATGTAAATAATATTAAATAATTAATTAAATGGTTATTAAATAATTTTATTTAATTTTCCAGATATAAGATTTGGCTTTATTTAATATTTATCATGTCAAGATAAGACATTCTTATCATTATTGCCTTATTATAGCATCCTTAATTCGATTTCACAAATCTAATTTATGTCTAAAATTATTCTTAATTAAACTTATTCAATTAGGCCCTCCTCAGTTTATCTTTTATTTAATTAAATCTAACTTAATCAAATACCATATTCAATTTAACAATTCTATCTTATTATGTGTGACCTATTAGGTTCCTAACATGTTGGCAATAAACATAAACAGTAGTTTATTTTTTTCACATAACCTACTATTTGTAGACATAGATCATGAGTAGGACCTAGCAACCCATCATGACCACCAATATGTTGATAAAAAGAAGACTAACTTCTTTAAAATCTTTCAAAAACAACTTATCAGTGTAATATATACCGTTCACCAAATATCTCAAATTGAGAATGAGCATGGTACAGTGTCTACTCAAACCTACATCCATGTTAGATCTTGCAACTCATGGTTAATGATCATGATTTATGAGGAAGAATTCCTCACAATTTAATTTGCTCTAGCCAGAGACTTTAATCCAATTAACCATAGTCAATATCATTCGAGATATATCTTCAATGTTACTCGAAATGGTGAATCCTCTCTTGATCACTCATTTACCCTCTATATGCTTCATGTTATACTGAATGCCACCCTTATTTTAGTATCCATCCATTATGGACCCGTTCGTAATGGATCTAAGTGTAACATTGCATATACAAGATGATCTGGTGTCTTAAGTCTAACAACTGTTACACAAGATTAGCGCAGAAAACATTTTCGATAGACACTTAAGTGACGTATACCAAATGGAGTTATAATTCATACCATGCTTAGTGAACTTGTTTCCTCTAAACAAGCACCCATATGCTATCTTTAAGTGTCTTCTATACTTTAACTTTTATTAGATCAAAGAGTTGCACGCATCTGGTGCATAGAGGCTTAGCATATACTAGTCTTTATGCATTGTCAATGCCCCATCTTGACAATACAATGATTAGAAATATTTTTTTAGAAACAAGACTTTGCATAAGGATCTCACCATCGTAACTCATTATTATCTTTGTAAGCCCATTGTGTTTCAAGGGCTTCATCCAATTAGTGTCTACATAAGTGTTAATCACATCACTAAGAAGAAGGAAAACCTATAACACATCTATGGTTATTTGAC
This sequence comes from Adansonia digitata, assembly GCA_029448705.1. NCBI lineage: Eukaryota > Viridiplantae > Streptophyta > Magnoliopsida > Malvales > Malvaceae > Adansonia > Adansonia digitata. Next base: position 2,928 of record JAQSVH010018998.1, on the reverse strand, counting down.
TATGTATCCCATGTCCCAATTCAATTGGTTCAAGGGCATACATGAACATTCTATAATAGCTAATATCTTCCCTCATGCAGTATTTAAAATTAAGTTTGAAGACTGATAAGATGTTTTAGGTGAATGGACATTTCCTGAAGCTTTACTAAGAGAATTTTAAAATGCATGATGTAGAGGAAGTATCACTCTACAAGCTGGTGAATGTTGATAAATGATGGCATAAGTCCATGTCAAGCTAAAGACATTAAACCAAATACTTATTGGAAGGCAACCTAATGAATAGGAGTAAGAAATAAACACATTTGATGCTTTTCACTCTGCTTTACTCTATCTTCTATTGTTTTCCTTAGTTCTATCTTCTTGCTCCTTTGCATCTAGTTTTTTCATTCATGGTGATAATTTTACATTAAGGACAGTATAAGGATTAGGTGTGTGTGTGTGTATGTGTGAGGGGGCTTTTAATTAAGTTTTTCTTAGCTTTCTATTTTGAGTACTTAGTTAATTTTATTTTGTTTATTTTTTATATTTATTCTTTTTAATGTAATGATGAGACATAAACTGTGTAGGTCTAAAACTAGGACATTAGTGAAAAAACTTTTTCATAAGAATCATGCTTGCAATATCATTCATCATGAGCCAATGTTAATATGATATCTTAACTGAGAAAAAAACATATTTAGACTTAATATTGACTTATATAAATGCCCTTGTGAGTTTTAAGCCTATATGATTTATAAATTATGCATATCAATCTAATTTCATTTCTTATGTGCTTTTATGATCATATGTTTCCCCAGAACTTGTTTTAAATCATTTAAGACTATATTGATAAATGTGACACCATGGATATGATAAAAGCTTTAGGATTGATATTGCCAAAGCCAAATTGCCTATACCCTAATGTTGTTATCCACTAGATAGCCTAAATAAGCATTTTTTTCATGAAACTCACCTACTTGACCTTTCAACTTAGAAAAAAAAATATACCCTAATTTTGATGGATTAATAGAGCATCCTATGGGATTTTTATATGTTGCTGGATTTCACGTATATTGAGTTTGATGATTAAAGGAACAGTTTTAGGGAATTTTTGTTGTTTATGGTTTGTTATTTGGTGGACAATAAAGAGCAATGTCAAAGATTTATGTATTGATGTATTATTCATCTCATTTTCAAAAAAAAAAAAGAAATCTAAAGCAAAAGAAAACAAAATAAAGGATGTGCATGGTCTATTGAAGTTTAGCATATGAAATTTTAGTGGAATACATATATTGAGTATGAAGATATTAGCCAACAAGATGCTATCTAGTAATTGTATATAATTTATTCTGTTAGTTATTTAGGATTATTTGTGATTTCCTGATCTTTTCTTTCTAGCTATACCCAATAACTGCATTAAAACCTTGAATAAAGACCACTTGATTCATATAGTTGCATGCTTCTAAAGGTTTAAAGTAATTAGGCAAGCATGTAGATGGTAGGGCTATCTTTCATAAGATTATGTAAACACTTTTCCATTACTATACAAAGTGAAAATCTTGAGAGTATCACATATGAAAAGTTGAGATTAAGTTAGAATGCACATTATTTTGATTGAGAAATTTCATGTTAATCTTCGCTTAACACAAGCCATAATATTCAAATAGATTCCTCATGAAATTATTTAAGCAATTAAGTAGTTTATTGGCGTAACACAAGTCATAATTGATTTTTTCTGGGTTTTAAGGGTTAGATGGAATTTTTTAGGTTTGGATCTTCTCGGATGAGTTATAGATGATAGAAAGGTCTTATTTAGGTTTCCATTAGTCGTCATGGGCTTAGTTTAACATAACAAGTTATCTAAGCTTAATTGTTCGATTTAAAGGTAGGTGCCAAATTTGGAAAATTAGGCCCTAAAATTTTGAGAATGTCAAAAGTTGACTAGCATGTCTTTTCAGGTGATTAGAGTGGCTATTGAGGTCATTTGGATAAAAAAAAGACATGTTTTATAAGTTCAAATCAAAAATCAACATAATGGCAAAAATCAACTATAGGCAAAGTCAACTGTAAAAGGTTTACCTTTTAGCCCAAAGTTAGATTTTGAAATTTAAAGAGTTTTACAACTCAGATTTCGAAATTGATTACATTGAAATGAAATTGAACATAGACTTTAAGTCAAGAAGGTGTAATTGGGACCAGGTCAGGTAAAGATCTTAGGAATCTAAAATGCCTAGAGTTCTAAGAGGCTTAATCTTAGAGGTCCAGAATAATAAATTTCATATTTTTTCAAAGTTAAGGTACATTTTTATTATAGGATGAAATATTCGATTGCATTTTTATACTGATATATCATGATCCATTGAATGACATAGAAATTTGTACAAGACTAATGTAAGAACCATGCCTAAGCCGCATTCAACATGTGTTAAATATGCAAATTTTGCTAATCCATTCATTAAAGGCATTAATGTTATTTATTCTTAATTTTGTTAGCAGGTTAGCGATTAAGCTAACATTACCCTAAGGTGATTTAAGCTTAAATCATCAACTTTGAAGCTTATAAATAAAGGTGAATATCCACATTTTCATAACCTTTAAACACTTATAAAATTTTAGAAATTCTTAAATATTCACTTCTCTCTCAAGCTTTCATCATTTCTAGGGGAAGATCAAGCTAGGAGTAGGTATAATTTCTTATTTTTATCTTTAATTTCAATTAAATTTGATGATTGGCCGATTCATACTTCTATGATATTTGGCCATAGCGATTTAATGTTTTACTTGATTTAGCCACGTTGACTCGTGATGTAGTGATGTTTTGATCTTGATTCAAGTTAGGTTTATGTTAGATCCAGTGATATTGAAACATGATTGTGGATTAACTAAAGAAATAAGTTGAAAATCATGCTAAATGAACTTAACCTAGCTTGCTTAGAGTATTCAAACATA
>JAQSVH010018987.1:0-76341 GCA_029448705.1 Adansonia digitata | reverse complement strand
TTCTAACAAGGAGAATGGTTAGTGGTGCCCAGTCATGAAAAGAAAGGAGATTACTATGTAAATCCATGTTCATCTTAGTTAACAAATGAATTTTAAGTCCAAAAAATGATGGAAAGAGAAGCTTTTCTCATGAAACTAAAGCATCAATGTCATTTATCCTAAGATGAGGAATGAGTTTGTGGTCCCGAATCATGTAAAGAAAGGAGATTACTATATGAATATGTGTTTGTCCCAATTGATAAATGAACTTTAACTTTAAAAAATGATAGAAAAAGAAGATTTTCTTATGAAACAAAAGCATCAACGTCATTTATCCCAATAAGGATAATGAGTTTATGGTGTCTAACCATGAAAAAAAAGAGATTACTATATGAATCTGTGTTTTTTGTAATTGACAAAACAATTTTAACTCTAAAAACTAATAGAAAGCGAAGATTTTCTTATGAAACCAAAGCATCAATTGCATTAATCCCAATGAGGATAATGAGTTTATAGTGTCTAATCATGAAAAACAAAAGAGATTACTACGTGAATTCGTGTTTGTCCTAATCAACAAATGAAGTTTAACTGTAAAAAATGAGTGAAAAAGAAGCTTTTCTTTTGAAGCGAAAGCATCAATGTCATTTAACCTAATAAGGAGAATAAGTTAATGGTGCCAATCATGAAAAAAAGGGTGATTGTTATGTGTTTTTGATTCTAAAAAATTACAAAAAGAAAAGCTTTTCTTATGAAACCTAAGCATCAATGTCATTTATCCCAATAAGGAAAATGGGTTAATGGTGCCTCGTCATGAAAAGAAAGAGGATTACTATATGAATCCATGTTTGTTGCAATTGGTAAAACAATTTTAACTCTAAAAAATGATGAAAAGAGAAGCTTTTCCTATGAAACCAAATCATGAATGTCATTTATCCCAATACGAGGAATCAGTTTATGGTGCCCAGTTATGAAAAGAAAAAAGATTATTATGTGAATCTATGTTTGTCCCAAGGCAAACGAAAATTTTAACTCATAAAATGGTGAAAAGAGAAGTTTTTCTTATGAAACCAATGCTTCAATGTCATTTATCCCAATAAGGAGAATGAGTTTACAATGCCCAATCATGAAAAGAAAGAAGATTACTATGTGAATTTGTGTTTGCCCTAATTGACAAATGAACTTTAACTCTAGAAAATGATAGAAAGAGAAGCTTTTCTTATGAAAGCAAAGCATCAATGTCAATCATGCCAATGAGAAGAATGCATTTATGGTGCCTAATTATGAAAAAAAAGGAGAATACTATGTGAATCCATATGTGTCCTAATTGAAAAATGAAATTTAACTCTAAAAAATAGTAGAAAAAAAAGCTTTTCTTATGAAACTAAAGCATTAATGTCATTCATCCCTATGAGGAGAATGAGTTTATAGTGCCCAATCATGAAAAGAAAGGAGATTACTAAGTGAATCCGTGTTTGTCCTAATTGACAAATGAACTTTAACTCTAAAAATTGATGGAAAGAGAAGCTTTTCTTATAAAACAAAAGCATCAATGTCATTACCCAATAAGATGAATAAGTTAATAGTGCCCAATCATGAAAAGAAAGTAGATTACTATGTGAATCCATGTTTATCTCATTTGACAAATTAATTTTAAGTTTAAAAAAATGACAGAAGGAGAAGCTTTTCTTATGAAACTAAAGCATCAATGTCATTTATCCTAAGGCGAGGAATAAGTTTTTGGTGCCCAATCATGTAAAGAAAGGGGATTACTATATAAATTTTGTCCCAATTAACAAGTGAACTTTAACTCAAAAAAATGATGGAAAAAGAAGATTTTCTTATAAGACCAAAGCCTTAATATCATATATCCCAATAAGGATAATGAGTTTATGATACCCAATCATGAAAACAAAGGAGATTACTATGTTAATTCATGTTTATCCTAATCAACAAATGAACTTTAACTCTAAAAAATAATGGAAGGAGAAGCTTTTTTTTTTGAAACCAAAGCATGAATGTCATTTATCCCAATAAGGAGAATCAGTTAATAGTGACCAATCATGGAAAAAAAGGAGATTACTATGTGAATCCATGTTTATCCCAATTGACAAATGAACTTTAATTGTAAAAAATGGTGGAAAGAGAAGCCTTTTTTATGAAACCAAAGCATCAGTGTCATTTACCCCAATTAGTAGAACGAGTTTATGGCACCCAATCATGAAAAGAAAAGGTGATTGTTATTTGATTCTATCTTTGTCCTAATTGACAAATGAACTTTGATTCTAAAAAATGGTGGGAAGAAAAGCTTTTTAAATGAAACCAAAGCATCATGTCATTTATCCCAACGCAAAAAATGAGTTTATGGTGCCCAATCATGAAAAGAAAGTAGATTATTATGTGAATCGGTATTTGTCCCAAGACAAATGAGTTTTAACTCTTAAAAATGATGAAAAGGGAAGCTTTTCTAATGAAACCGAAGCTTCAATGTCATTTATCCCAATAAGGAGAATGAATTTATGGTGGCCAATCATGAAGAGAAAGAAGATCACTATGTGAATCCATGTTTACCCAATTAACAAATGAACTTTAACTCTAAAAAATGATAGAAAGAGAAGCTTTTCTTATGAAACCAAAGCATCAATGCCATTCATCTCAATGAGGAGAATAAGTTTATGGTGCCCAATCACGAAAAGAGAGGAGAATACCATGTGAGTCTGTGTTTGTCCTAATTGAGAAATGAACTTTAATTCTAAAAAATGGTGGAAAGGGAAGCTTTTCTTATGAAACCAAGGCATCAGTATCATTTATCCCAATGAGAAGAATGAGTTTATGGTGGCCAATCAGGAAAACGAAGGGTGATTGTTGTGTGATTCAATCTTTATCCTAACTGACAGATGAACTTTGATTCTAAAAAAATGGTGGGAAGAAAAGTTTTTTAAACAAAATCAAAGCATCAATGTCATTTATCCCACTACAAAAAATGAGTTTATAGTGCCCAACCATGAAAAGAAAGCAGATTATTATGTGAATCCGTGTTTGTCCCAATTGATAAATGAACTTTAACTCTAATAAATGATGGAAAGAGAAGCAGAAAATGAGCTTATAGTGACCAATCATGAAAAGAAAGGAAATTATTATGTGAATTCATGTTTGTCCTAATTGACAAATAAACTTTAACTTTAAAAATAATGGAAAGATAAGCTTTTCTTATGAAACCAAAGCATCAACGTCATTTATCGAGGAGAACGAGTCTATGGTGCCCAATCAAGAAAAGAAAGAATGTTACTATGTGAATCTGTGTTTATCCCAATTGATAAATAAACTTTAATTCCAAAATGTTATGGAAAGAAATGTTTTTCTTATGAAACGAAAGCATAAAAGTAATTCATCCCAATAAGTGGAATGTGTTTATGGTGCCCAATCATGAAAAGAAAGGAAATTATTATGTGAATCCGTATTTGTCCTAATTGGCAAACGAATTTTGATTTGAAAAAATGGTGGGAAAAAAAACCTTTTAAATAAAATCATAGCATCAATGTCATTTATCCCAATGCGAGGAATGAGTTAATGGTACCTAATCATGAAAAGAAAAGAGATTATTATGTGAATCCGTGTTTGTCCCAAATGACCAATGAACTTTAACTCTGAAAAATAATGGAAAGAGAAGCTTTTGTTATGAAACCAAAGCATCAATGTCATTTATCCCAATGAGGAGAATGACTTTATGGTGCCCAATCATGAAAAGAAAGGAGATTACTAATCTGTGTTTGTCTCAATTGACAATCAAACTTTAATTCTAAAAAATGGTGGAAAGAAAAGCTTTTCTTATGAAACCAAGGCATCAATGTCATTTACCCTAATGAGCACAATGAGTTTATGGTGGCCAATCAAGAAAAGAAAAAGTGATTGTTATGTGATTCTGTCTTTGTCCTAATTGATAGACGAACTTTGATTCTAAAACATAGTGAAAACAAAAGTGTTTTAAATGAAACCAAAGCATCAATGTTATTTATCCCAACGTAGATAATGAGTTTATGGTACCCATTCATGAAAAGAGAGGAGAATACCATGTGAATTCGTGTTTGTCCTAATTAACAAATAAACTTTAACTCTAAAAAATAATGGAAAAAAAAGCTTTTCTTATGAAACCCAAGCATCAATGTCATTCATCCCAATAAAGAGAATGAGTTTATGGTGCCCAATCATGAAAAGAAAGGAGATTACTATGTGAATCCATGTTTATCCCAATTAACAAATGAACTTTAACTCTAAAAACTGATGGAAAGAGAAGCTTTTCTTATGAAATAAAAGCATCAATGTCATTTATCCCAAAAAGAAGAATGAGTTAATAGTGCCTAGTAATGGAAAGAAAGGAGATTACTACGTGAATCCATGTTCATCTCATTTGACAAATTAATTTTAAGTCCAAAAAATGATGGAAGGAAAAGCTTTTCTCATGAAACCAAAGCATCAATGTCATTTATCCTAAGGTGTGAAATGAGTTTATGGTGCCCAATTATGTAAAGAAAGGGGATTACTATGTAAATCTGTGTTTGTCTCAATTGACAAATGAACTTTAAGTCAAAAAAATGATGGAAAAAAAAGATTTTCTTATGAAACCAAAGCATCAATGTCATTTATCCCAACGAGGATAATGAGTTTATGGTGCCCAATCATGAAAAGGAAGGTGATTACTATGTTAATCCGTGTTTGTCCAAATCGAGAAATGAACTTTAGCTCTAAAAAATGATGGAAGAAGAAGTTTTTCTTTTGAAACCAAAGTGTGAATGTCATTTATTCCATTAAGGAAAATGAGTTAATGGTGACCAATAATGAAAAGAAAGGAGATTACTACGTGAATGCATTTTTGTCCTAATTGACAAACGAACTTCACTTATAAAAATTGTTTGAAAAGAAGCCTTTCTTATGAAACCAAAGCATCAATGTCATTTGCCCCAATTAGTAGAATGAGCTTATGGCTCCCAACATGACAAGAAAGGGTGATTGTTATGTGATTCTGTCTTTGTCCTAATTGATAAACGAACTTTGATTCTAAAAAATGGTGGGAAGAAAAGCTTTTTAAATGAAACCAAAGATCAATATCATTTATCCCAATGCAAAAAATGCGTTTATGGTGCCCAATCATTAAAAAAAAGAAGATTATTATGTGAATTGGTGTTTGTCCAAAGACAAATGAATTTTAACTTTATAAAATAATGAAAAGAGAAGCTTTTCTTATAAAACCAAAGCTTCAATGTCATTTATCCTAATAAGGAGAATGAGCTTATGGTGACCAATCATGAAGAGAAAAAAGATTACTATGTGAATCCGTGTTTGCCGTAATTGACAAATGAAATTTAACTCTATAAAATGATAGAAAAAGAAGCTTTCCTTATGAAAGCAAAGCATCCATGCCATTTATCCGAATGACTAGAACCTGCTTATGGTGCTCAATCATGAATAGAATGGAGATTATTATGTGATTCTATCTTTGTCCTAATTGACAGAAGACTTTGATTCTAAAAAAGGGTGGGAACAAAAGCTTTTTAAATGAAACCAATGCATCAATGTCAATTATCCTAATGCGAGGAATGAGTTTATAGTGCCCAATCATGAAAAAAAAGAAGATTACTATGTGAATCCGCATTTCTCCCAATTGACAAATGAACTTTAACTTTAAAAAATGATAGAAAGAGAAGCTTTTCTTATGAAACCAAAGCATCAATGTCATTCATCCCAATTAGGAGAATAAGTTTATGGTGCCCAATCATGAAAAGAAAAGAGATCATTATGTGAATCCATGTTTGTCCTAATTGACAAATGAACTTTAACACTGAAAAGTGATGGAAAAGGTAGCTATTATTATCAAACTAAAGCATCATTATCATTTATCCCAATAAGGAGAATGAGTTTATGGTGCCCAATCTTGGAATAAAGGAGATTACTTTTTGAAATGTGTTTGTCCCAATTGATAAATGAACTTTAACTATAAAAATGATGGAAAGAGAAGCTTTTCTTATGAAACCAAAACATCAATGTCATTCATCCTAGTGAGAAAAATGAGTTTATGGTGCCTAATCATTGAAAGAAAGGAGATTATTAGGTGAATCCATGTTTGTCCTAATTTAACAATGAACTATAACACTAAAAAAGACGGAAAGAGAAGCTTTTCTTATGAAACCAAAGGATTAATAACATTTATCCCAATGAGGAGAATGAGTTTATGGAGCACAATTGTGAAAAGAAAGGAGATTATTATGTGAATCCGTGTTTATCCCAATTGACAAATAAACTTTAACTCTAAAAATTAATGGAAAAAGAGGCTTTCCTTGTGAATCCAAAGCATCAATGTTATTTATCCCAATGTGAGTAATGGGTTTATGGTTCCCATCAAGAAAAAAATGACATTATTAAGCAAATTCGTGTTTGTCCCAACTGACAAATGAACTTTAACACTAAAATATAATGGAAAAAAAAGTTTTTTTTATGAAAGCAAAGCATCAATATCAATCATGCCAATGAAGAGAATGAGTTTGTTGTGCCCAATCATGAAAAGAGAGGAGAATACTATATGAATCCGTGTTTGTCCCAATTGACATATGAACTTTAACTCTAAAAATTGGTGGAAAGAGAAGCTTTTCTTTTGAAATGAAAACATCAATGTCTTTTAACCTAATAAGGAGAATAAGTTAATGGTGCCTAATCTTAAAATTAGAGATTATTACAAGAATCTAAGTTTGCCTTATTTGTCGGATGCACTTTGATTATACAAAAAATGGTGGGAAGAAAATCTTTTCATGCCAAAATCAAAGCATCAATATCGTGTATCCCAAAGAGAATAATATTCTTATAGTGCCTAATCACAAGATGAAAGGAGACTCTTAGGAGTGTCCAAGTTTCTCTTTTTTGATGGACATACTTTGATTTTGAGGAAAATAATGGAAAAAACTTTTCCTTGCAAAACGAAAGCCTCAATATCACCTATCCTAATGAGAAGATCATGATTATAGTGTGTAATCATGGAAATAATGGTAGTTTTTATGAGAATCCAAGTTTGTCTCACTTAGCATAGAACTTTTATTCAAAAAATTGGTAAAAAGAATAGTTTTTTTTAACAAACCAAAGCATTAATGTCGTGATGCCAATGAAGAGATTGTACGTATTATGATCATAGTGCCTAGCATGAAAAGACTCAAGATTATTATAAGAATCCAAGTTTGTCTCATTTAATAAATAAACTTCGATTTAAAGGAAAATAGTGAAAGGATAAGCTTTATTGCCAAAACAAAGCATCAATATTGTGCATCCGATTGAGAAGAATGTGATTATTGTGTCCAATCGCTAGAAAATCAAAATTATTTCAGGAATCAAAGTTTACCTCATTTGCAGGATGAACAATGATTCTAATGAAATTGACGAAAATAAAAGCTTTTGTTACCAAATCAAAGCATCAATATCGTGTATCCTAACAAAAAGAAAAGAATAGAGATTATTATAAGAATTTAAGTTTGTCTTATTTGACAAATGCACTTTGATTATCCAAAAACTGGTGGGAAAAAAAGCTTTTTATGAAACCAAAGATTTCAATGTCATTCATCCCAATGAGGAGAATGAGCATATGGTGCCTAATCATGAATAGAAGGGAGATTATTATGTTAATCAATGTTTATCCCAATTGACAAATGAACTTTAACTCTGAAAAATGATGTAAAGAGAAGCTTTTCTTATGAAATCAAAGCATCAATGTCTTTTATCCCATTAAGTAAAATAAGTTTATGGTGTCCAACCATGAAAAGAAATGGCCATTATTATGTGATTCTGGCTTTGTCCTAATTCAAAAATGAACTTTGATTCTGAAAAATGGTGGGAACAAAAGCCTTTTAAAAGAAACCAATGCATCAATGTCATTTATCCTAATGCAGGGAATAAGTTGATGGTGCCCAATCAAGAAAAGAATGAAGATTATTATGAGAATCCGCATTTTTCCTAATTGACAAATGAACTTTAACTCTAAAAAATGATAGAAAAAGAAGCTTTTCCTATGAAACTAAAACATCAATATCATTTATCCCAATTAGGAGAATAAGTTTATGGTGCCCAAGCATGAAATGAAAGTAGATTATTATATAAATCCGTGTTTGTTCCAATTTACAAATGAAATTTAACACTAAAAAATGATGGAAAAGGTAGCTTTTCTTATGAAACCAAAGCATGAATGTCATTTATCCCAATGAGGAGAATGAGTTTATGGTGCCTAACGTTGAAAAGAAAGGAGATTACTATATGAAACTGTGTTTGTCCTAATCGACAAACAAACTTTAACTCTCAAAAATAATGGAAGGAAAAGCTTTTCTTATGAAACCAAAGCATCAATATCATTTATCCCAATAAGGAGAATGAGTTTATGGTACCTAATCTTGAAAAAAAAGAGATTACTATGTGAAATCGTGTTTGTCCTAATTGACAAATGAAATTTAAGTCTAAAAAATAATGGAAAGAAAAGTTTTTCTTATGAAACCAAAGCATCAATGTCATTTATCCCAATGAGGAGAATGAGTTAATGGTGCCCAATCATAAAAAGAAAGGAGATTACTACATGAATCTGTGTTTGTCCCAACTAACAAATAAACTTTAACTCTAAAAAATGATGGAAAGAAAAGCTTTTCTTATGAAACCAAAGCATCAATGTCATTGATCCCAATGAGGAAAATGAGTTTTTAGTGCTCAATCATGGAAAGAAAGGAGATTATTATGTGAATCTATGCTTGCCCAATTTACAAATGAACTTTAACACTAAAAAATGGTGGAAAGAGAAGCTTTTCTTATGAAACCAAAGTATCAATGTCATTTATCCCAATGAGGAGAATAAGTTTATGGTGCCCAATCATGGAAGGAAAAGGGATTACTTCGTGAGTCCGTGTTTGTCCCAATTGACAAATGAACTTTAACATTAAAAAATGATGGAAAGAGAAGCTTTTCTTATGAAACCATAGCATCAATGTCATTTATCCTAATGAGGAGAATGAGTTTATAATGCCTAATTATGAAAAGAAAGAAGATTACTATGTGAATCGATGTTTGTTCCAATTGATAAATTAACTTTAACTCTAAAAAATGATGGAAAAAGAAGTTTTGCTTATGGAAACTAAAGAATCATTATCATTTACCCCAATAAAAAGAATGAGTTAATCATGCCCAATCTTAAAAATGGAGATTATTATAGGAATCCAAGTTTGTCACATTTGATAGATGCACTTTGATTATACAAAAAATGGTGGGAAGAAAAGTTTTAATGCCAAACCAAAGCATCAATATCGTCTATGCTAATAAGGAGAATGCTCTTATGGTGCTTGATCACAAGAAGAATAGAGATTCTTAGGAGTATCCAATTTCTCTCATTTGGTGGACATACTTTGATTTTAAGGAAAATGGAGGGAAGATCATGATTATAGTGCATAATCATGGAAAGAATGGTGGTTTTTATGAGAATCCAAGTTTATCTCACTAAACATATAAACTTTTTTATTCAAAAGAAAATGTTGGAAAGAATAGCTTTTCTTACCAAACCAAAGCATAAATGTCGTATATCCTAATGAGAAGAATGTGCCTATTGTGATCATAATGCCTAGTCACGAAAAGGCTCAAGATTATTATAAGATCCAAGTTTGTCTCATTTGGCAAATGAAATTTGATTCAAAGGAAAATGGTGGAAGGTAAAGCTTTACCTGCCAAAACAAAGCATGAATATTGTGCATCTGAATAAGGAGAATGTGATTATTGCATCTAATCACTAGAAAATAGAAATTATTTCAAGAATCAAAGTTTGTCTCATTTGTAGGATGAACAATGATTCTAAGGAAATTGGCGTGAATAAAAACTTTTCTCACCAAATCAAAGCGTCAATTTTGTGTATCCTAATAAGAAGAAAAGAATGAAGATTATTATAAGAATCCAAGTTTGCCTTATTTGACGGATGCACTTTGAGTATACAAAAAATGGTAGGAAGAAAAGCTTTTCATGCCAAACCAAAGCATCAATATCATGTATCCTAATGAGGAAAATGTTATAGTGCCTGATTACAAGAAAAATGAAGATTCTTAAGAGTATGCAAGTTTCTCTTATTTGATGGACGTACTTTGATTATGAGAAAAATGGTAAAAAGAAAAGTTTTTCTTGCAAAACCAAAACATCAATATCATCTATCCAAATAAGAAGATCATGATTATAGTGTGTAATCATGGAAAGAATGGTGGGTTTTACAAGAATCTAAGGTGTCTCATTTGACATACAAACTTTTATTCAAAAGAAAATGGTGGAAAGAATAGCTTTTTTTAGCAAACCAAAGCATCAATATTGGGTATCTCGATAAGGAGAATGTGCTTATTATGATCATAGTGCCTAGTCATGAAAAGATTGTAGATTATTATAAGAATCCAAGTTTGTGTCATTTGACAGATGAACTTTAATTTAAAGGAAAATAGTGAAAGGAAAAGCTTTCCTGCCAAAACAAAATGTTAATACTATGTATCCTAATGAGGAGAGTGTGATTATAGTGCGTAATCACAAAAAGAATGGAAATTATTTTAAGAATCAAAGTTTGTCTCATTTAATGGATGAACAATGATTTTAAGGAAAATGGAGAAAGAAGAGCTTTTCTTGCCAAATCAAAGCATCAATATTATGTATCCTAATGAGAAGATCGTGATTCTAGTGCCTAATCATGGGAAGAGTGGAGATTATTGTAAGAATCCAATGTTGTCTCATTTGAAGAATAAACTTTGATTCTAAGAAAAATGGTAAGAAGAAAAGCATTTCATGCCAAATCAAAGCATCAATATCATGTATCCCAAAGAAGAAAATTTTATATAGTGCTCGATCATAAAAAGAATAAAGATTCTTAGGAGGAACTGAGCTTGTTTCTTTTGATGGATGAACTTTAATTCTGAGGATAATAGTGGAAAAAATACCTTTTTTTGCTAAACCAAAGTATCAATATCATCCATCCCAATGAGAAGATCATGATTATAGTGCATAATCATGAAAATAATATCAATTTTTATGAGAATCCAAGTTTGTCTCACTTGATATACGAACTTTAATTCAAAAGAAAATGATGGAAAGAAAAGCTTTTCCTGCCAAATCAAAGCATCAATATTATGTATCATATTGAAGAGAATGTGCTTATAACGGCCAATCACAAAAACAATGGAGATTCTTATGAGAATTCAAATTTGTCTCATTTGATGGATGAACTTTGATGCTAAGGAAAATAGTGGGGAAAAAAACTTTTCTTGCCAAACCAAAGCATCAACATCAGGTATCCCAATGAGAAAATCATTATCATAGTGCCTCAAGATAAAAAGATTAGAGATTATTATAAGAATCCAAGTTTGTCTCATTTGGCAAACGAACTTTGAATCAAAGGAAAAAGTGGAAGGAAAACCTGTTCTTACTAAAACAAAGCATGAATATTATGCATCCCAATGAGAAGAATGTGATTATTATGTGTAATCACAAAAAAATGGATATTATTTACGAAATCAAAATTTATGTCATTTGATGGATGAATAATGATTCTAAGGAAATTGGTGGGAAGAAGAGCTTTTCTTTCCAAATAAAAGCGTCAATGCCATGTATCCTAATGAGAAGAAAAGAATAGAGAGTATTACAAGAATCCAAGTTTATGTCATTTGATGAATACACTTTGATTCTATGAAAATTGGTAGGAAGAAAAGCTTTTCATGCAAACCAAAGCATCAATATCGTGTATCCCAATGAAGAGTATATTCTTATAGTGCCTGATCACATAAAGAATGGAGATTCTTAGGAGCATCCAGGTTTCTCTCATTTGATGGATGAACATTGATTCTAAGGAAAATGGTGGAAAAAAAGCTTTCCTTGCCAAACAAAAGCATTAATATCATGTATCCCAATTAGAAAGATGTGTTTCTAGTGCCTGATCAAAAAAAGAATAGAGATTCTTAGGAGTATCCAAGTTTGTCCATTTGATGGATGAACTGAGGAAAATAGTGGAAAAAAAAGGCTTCTCTAGCTAAACCAAAGCATCAATATCATTTATCCCAACGAGAAGATCGTTATTATAATGCATAATCATGAAAAGAATGGTAGTTTTTAAAAGAATCCAAGTTTGTCTCACTTGATGTACAAACTTTGATTCAAAAGAAAATGGTGGAAAAAAACTTCTTCTGCAATACCAAAGCATCAATATCGTGTCTACCAATGAAGCGAATGTGCTTATAGTGCCCAATCACAAAACAAATAAAGATTCTTATGAGAATCTGATTTTGTTTTATTTGATGGATGAACTTTGATTGTAAGGAAAATTGGGGAAAGAAAAGCTTTCCTTGCCAAACTAAAGCATCAGCATCAGGTATCCCAATGAGAAAATCATTATCATAGTGCTTAAAGATAAAAAGATTAGAGATTATTATAGGAATTCAAGTTTGTTTTATTTGACAAATGAACTTTGAATCAAAGGAAAAAAATGGAAGGAAAAGCTTTTCTTTCTAAAACAAAGCACGAATATTATGCATCCCAACGAGGAGAATGTGATTATTGTGTCTAATCACAAAAAAACGAATATTATTTCAAGAATCAAAGTTTATGTCGTTTGATAGATGAATAATGATTTTAAGGAAATTGGTGGGAATAGGAGCTTTTCTTACCAAATCAAAGCATCAATATCGTGTATCCTAATGAGAAGAAAAGAACAAAGATTATTGCAAGAATCCAAGTTTGTGTAGTTTGATGGATACCTTTGATTCTATGAAAAATGGTAAGAAGAAAAGCTTTTTATGCAAACCAAGGCATCAATATCGTGTATCCCAATGAGTATATTCTTACAGTGCCTGATCACAAAAGGAATGAAGACTCCTAGAAGTATCCAAGTTTCTCTCATTTGATGGATGAACATTGATTCTAAGGAAAATGGTGGAAAAAAAAGGTTTCCTTGCCAAACCAAAGCATCAATATCATCTATCCCAATGAGAATATTATGATTATAGTGTGTAATCATGGAAAGAATGGTGGTTTTTACGAGAATCCAAATTTGTCTCACTTTACATATGAATTTTTATTCAAAGAAAAATAGTGGAAAGAAAAGCTTTTCTTGCTAAGCCAAAGCATTACTGTCATATATCACAAAGAAACGAATGTGCTTATAATCCCCAATCACCAAAAAAAAATGGAGATACTTACAAGAATCTAAGTTTATTTTGTTTGATGGATGAACTTTGATTCTAAGGAAAATGGTGGAAAGAAAAGCTTTTTTCCTAAACCAAAGCATCAGCATCAGCTGCCCAATGAGAAAATCATGATCATAGTGCCTAAGCACGAAAGGATTAGAGATTATTATAAGAGTTAGGTTTGTCTCATTTGATAGACGAACTTTGATTCAAAGGAAAATGATGGAAGGAAAAGCTTTTCTTTCTAAAACAAAGCATGAATATTGTGCATCCAAATAAGGAGAATGTGATTATTACATCTAATGACAAGAAAATAGAAATTATTTTAGGAATCAAAGTTTGTCTACTCATAGGATGAACAATGATTATAAGCAAATTAGCGAGAATAAGAGCTTTTCTTGCTAAATCAAAGCATCAATATTATGTATCCTAATAAGAAGAAAAAAATGGAGATTATTATAAGAATCCAAGTTTGTCTTATTTGATGAATGCACTTTGATTATACAAAAAATGGTGGAAAAATGTTTTAATGCCAAACCAAAGCATTAATATCATGTATCCTAATGAGAAAAATGTTCTTATGGTGCCTGATCACAAGAAGAATAAAGTTTCTTAGGAGTATCCAAGTTTCTCCCATTTAATGGACGTACTTTGATTATGAGAAAAATGGTGGAAGGAAAAGTTTTCCTTGTAAAACCAAAGATCTATCCTAATGAGAAGATTATGATTATAGTGTGTAATCATGGAAAGAATGGTGGTTTTTACGAGAATCCAAGATTGCCTCACTTGACATACAAACTTTTATTCAAAAGAAAATGGTGGAATGAATAGCTTTTCTTACCAAATCAAAGCATAATGTCGTGTATCCCAAATAGGAGAATGTGCCTATTGTGATCATAGTATCTAGTCACGAAAAAACTCGAGATTATTATAAGAATCCAAGTTTGTCTAATTTGATAAATAAACTTTGATTCAAAGGAAAATGGTGGAAGAAAAAGCTTTTCCTGCCAAAACAACATGTTAATATCATGTATCCTAATAAGGAGAATCTAATTATGTGCCTAATCACAAAAAGAATGAAGATTATTTCAAAAATCAAAGTTTGTCTTATTTGATGGATGAACAATGATTCTAAGGAAAATGGTGGAAAGAAGAGCTTTTCTTGCCAAATCAAAGCATCAATATCATGTATCCTAATAAGAAGATTGTGATTCTTGTGCCTAATCATGAAAAGATCGGAGATTATTATAAAAAACCAAGTTTGCCTTATTTCATAGATTAATTTTGATTCTAAGAAAAATGGTAGGAAGAAAAGTTTTCCATGCCAAATGAAAGCATTAATATCATGTATCCCAATGACGAGGATGTGCTTATAATGCTTAATCACAAAAAGAATGGAGATTCTTAGGAGTATCCACGTTAGTCCAATTGATGGACGAACGTTGATTCTAAGGAAAATAGTGGAAAAAAAGATTTTCTAGCGAAACCAAAGAATCAATATCATCTATCCCAATGAGAAGATCATGATTATAATGCATAATCATGAAAAAATGATAGTTTTTAAGAGAATCCAAGTTTATCTCACTTGACTATGAACTTTGATTCAAAAGAAAATGGTGGAAAAAAAACTTCTTTTACCATACCAAAGCATCAATATCATGTATCCCAATAAAACGAATGTGCTTATAGTGCCCAATCACAAAAAAATAGAGATTTTAAAAGAATCTGGGTTTTTTTCATTTCAAGGATGAACTTTGATTCTAAGGAAAATGGGGGAAAGAAAAGCTTTTCTTACCAAACCAAAGCATCAACATCAGGTATCCCAATGAGAAAATCATTATCATAATGCCGAAAGATGAAAGGATTAGAGATTATTATAAGAATCCAAGTTTGTCCCATTTGACAAACAAACTTTGAATCAAAGGAAATAGTGGAAGGAAAAGCTTTTCTTGCTAAAACAAAGCATGAATATTATGCATCCTAATGAGGAGAATGTGATTATTGTGTCTAATCATAAAAAAACAAAGATTATTTCAAGAATTAAAGTTTGTGTCATTTGATGGGTGAACAATGATTCTAAGGATCAAAATCTTGTATCCTAATGAGAAGAAAAGAATGGAGATTATTGCAAAAATTAATGTTTGTTTCATCTGACGAATACACTCTGATTCTACAAAAAATTATAGGAAGAAAAGTTTTTCATGCAAACCAATGCATCAATATCTTTTATCCTAATGAGCAGTATATTCTTATAGTGCCTGATCACAAAAGGAATGGAGAGTTTTAGGAGCATCCAAGTTTCTCTCATTTGATGAACGAACATTGATTATTAAGAAAATGGTGGAAAAAAAAGCTTTGCTAGCCAAACTAAAGCATCAATATCATGTATCCCAATAAGGTGGATGTGCTTATAGTGCCTGATCTAAAAAAGAATGGATATTCTTAGAAGTATCCAAGTTTGTCTATTTGATGGATGAACATTGATATAAAGGAAAATGGTGGAAAAAAAAGGCTTTTCTAGCCAAGCCAAAGCATTGATATCATCTATCCCAATGAGAAGATCATGATTGTCGTAACATGCCCTGGCATAGATCCTAGCAGATCTATGGGTGTGCACAACTTAAATATTTTCCTAACTTGAAAATGTCTTCTTAACTAAGATTTTTCTTTCACGATGTGATGAGAACGAGAATGTACAGATTCTCGACTTATGATACAGTGAAGGGGACCATAAGATGAATCGCTCATCTTATTGGTCTCGGATGACCACCATGAAATGGTCAATGCTTGGAGTCACCGCTTATCATTTGGGCTAGGCATTATCATATGCCTATTAAAACTCGTAACTCAAAACATCGATCTCATGGTCTACGTGTACAAAGATTTGCTATTTGGGTTTGGGAGTTGGTTATGCATGATGAGGTAGAACCTTTTCACGATGCCCAAAATTGGTACCTTGCTAGATATATTTTCTCTGTTTTGATTCTTTCAATCTTACCTCATCACTATTTCAATATAGCCCTCTTTTAATGCATGAATCTGATAGAAATACAAATCCAGGTTTTGATGAAAAAGATTTAATCTCATATACGCCCCGAAGAGATGGGAAATGTAGAGATTTTCAATAAAAATGACCTCTGGATTTTACTTTGAAAATGGAATATTCCACTTTAGGCACTGGAGAGATACTCACGTGGAATATTACCCTTAGTTTTATTTGAAATGATTGGAAAACATGAATGCAAATAATCATCATAAAGAAATCATGTTACTACTACCCTTAGTTTTATTTGAAATGATTGGAAAACATGAATGCAAATAATCATCATAAAGAAATCATGTTACTACTAAGGCAATAAATGAATTAACATAACATAGATCATTCAATGCGATGATAAAGAAAAGGAATGGACTATTAGAATTTATTTCTCAATTGGCATCAATTTTTTGGGAATAGCCGAATCGATAATTTTTGAGATGCAACTGGGTTTCTTGATCGGACGAGTTTTGTTTAACATATTCATGGAAGTTTGAAAAGGAGGAAAAAATTAATTGTAGTTAAGAGACAGGGTTAGAGTATCCCTTTAGAAAGGTGGAGTTAGAGTATCCCCATGGATGACGAATAATTTTGACGAAGGAAAACTTTTTAAAGGTTGACAATTTTGAAAAATAGGGTTGGAGTATCCCCGTGGATGACAAATAATTTGACAAAGGAAGATTTTTTTTAGACCTTGATAAATTTGAAAAGAGGGGTTGAAGTGTTCCTGAAAGTAGCATATCTGAGGCTTCTTTAAAAAAGTTTAGTTGAAAAAATTAAGTTGACAAAACCTTGTGATTTAGAAGATAGGTGAGCATTTTGATGACTTTCGGTGGAAGAAATTATTGTGAATGGGATGGTAAAGATGTAAAATATGTTGGTGCCTTGATACGAGTCTATGGGAGGTCAAAGCACATTCTCGACTCTAATCGGGGTGATACAGAGACATTCAAGTGTCTCAAGACAAAATTAGGGAAAACAACTCAATTTTGACCATAACCGAAAAATAGGGGATAACATCGTGCTATCCTGCTTCCCAAATTTATTCTAAATTAGTTTGAAGGCTTTAGAGGGTGAACAAGATACCTTTAAAAAGGTAACTTGACGAGGGTCAACCTAAAAATATTCCCAATATCCCAATAAGTCATTTTTTAGGGGAATAAATTTTCAAGTTCAGATTCATTTTGCTGTTGGCAGAGCATACGAGCGATAAGGTGTGCCAAAATTTGGAAGATCATTCCGGACTCATTTGGTATCAAAATATTGTAAATAATACCTTTCTAGAAAGAGAATTTCATGAACATTTTAGGAAAAATTTTGGATGGAATAGGAAAAACTATTTGGTGGGCTTAAAGGGCCCAACTAGAATACACTTTGTTCACTCTAGGGATTTTGGATAGTCTAGGTTTGAAAAATCATAACTCTTTCATCTGGACTAATTCGGGCATGAACAAGGCATCATTTTAAAGGCACACTTTCAGAGAATAATATTATAAAATTGATGAAAAATTATTTAGGATTTTAAAGTAATTTTTTAATTTGTAATAGTGTTACTGCCAATAGGGAACAAAGTAAAGTAGAGGATATTTCTTATTTTCTTTACATTTACGAGTCCAAACTCAAGTCATCGACATTCAAACATCCATGACTGAAGGGAAAGTGTGGCATAAGCATCACGAACTCATGTGCACAGCCCCTGAATATTTTGGGATAATGAAATAGCCTGTCGACCATACCACTAAAGGTTTCAACTCAAAAACAAGGCATAAACATTTCAGGAACAAGTGTAAGGCCATTTTCATTGCAAAATCAGAAGATTTGAGCTCGTTTAACCAGGATTCCAAATCTAAAAAACTTATTTTCCTCAAGATATTTTGCTAACTTTAAGGGAAATGCTAAGTTCATGCCAATCTTTATTGGCTGAGGTTAACATGCTTGGCTTAGGGAGGTTTTGAAAATAAGTTTTGATAGCCATCGAACATGTATTTAGACAAAGAGAAGACAATAAACATACAAGGGGATGGCATAAAACATAAATGGGATGCAAACTTTACCAATGGTCTTGACAAATAAAGTGTAATGCACTTTAACAAGAAAATGTTATGAAAGATGAAAATGACAATGATTAATGACAGGATAGAAGCTAATGTATAAATATGCTTGAAATATGTTAAGCTAATGATTAATCATAAAAAGATACATGGATATGGCATAAAATGCATGAGCAAGAGCTATCAAAATAATGAAGATGAAATTAGCAGTAAGGCATTCAAATCCTAAACTACCATAACCAAAGGCCACAATAATGCATTAGAATCCTAAGAGGCTGATGGAAACATGAAGAACTCACTAAAATGATGAAGATACTGAAAAACAAAAATAAAAGTGATAAAGTAAGAAGTTATACCAACAAAACTTTAATCTTTGGCCAAATAGTTGGAGCAACACAGATGGCTTGAATTTCCCTCTTTTCTTTATTGTTTATAAGCAAGAAAAAGAGAGAAACAATGAGGTTTTGGTTTTGGTATGGATGAGGGTGATTTTTAGAATGTGTAATGGTTAGGAATGAGTGTTTTGGGGCTATTTTTAGTTGGTTAGTGAAGAGCTATAGGATTCTAGTTTTCTTGGTGTAGGAATGGGTTTTGAAAGCTGAAAATGAGCTAGAATCTACCTTTTTCTAGCTGATATATAAGTGGCCTATTTATACCAGCATTTTAGAGCCAATTTAGAGGTGTTTTTGGTTATTTTTCATGGGGGACAAAGTGATGTCAGCAAGTTGGCTATAGAGTGGCTGTAGGGAGCAACTTGTTACCAATGTGATGGACCTAGGGTGGTTAGTTTAATTGCTGAAATGATTTTTCAGCAAATAGGGTGGCTGATTATGATCTTAGTCAACAAACTAGGGATAAGTAGGGTGATAATGTGACACTAACCTTTTTGATCTAATTTAGGCTTAAAAAAATGTTTTGATTAATTCAAAAGTCCAAATTCATAATTTAATATGGGTTTTGATCTTTTTTGATGCAAAGAAATGAGTTAACATTGAGTTTTTGATCAATGGTGAAGGAGTAAAAAATACTTAAACCATGGAAAATTAGCCTAATTTCTAAAAAAATTAGCCCAGATAAAATAAGATGTCTATAGTTGCCTTTTTTTGACCATTTCTGAGAACCAGAAATAGGGGAAAGACAAATAGACATTATTTTCTCTGGGGTGGAATGACACTCCCCAGAACATCCACAAAGAAATAAATTGTAATTAACTTCGTTGTGATAAGTATAGTGTTTTAGCAGCGATCCTGATAGACGTTTAAGTGAATTTTGTAGGGTTTGCTTCCTTACTAGGGTATTAGGTTTTCTGAGGCTGACCCCCTTAGGCAGGTATATAGTAACATGGATTTTTGATATGGATTCCATCATCTTATTTAGGCTTTAACTTAAACTTAGGTGCCACCAGCTCGTGTGGGCTTTGATTCGAGTGTCAATAGCTTGTGCAGGCTTTCACTTAGAATTGGGTGCCACAGCTTATGGGGACTTTGACTCAGACTTGGGTGCCACTATCTTGTGTGGGCTTTGAAAAGGTGCCACTAACTTGTGGGATTTTGGAGAGGGTGCCACTAACTTATAGGCTTTGAAAATATGCCACTAACTTGTGGGCTTTGAAAAGGGAGCCAATAACTTGTGGGCTTTAAAAATGTGCCACTGACTTATGGGCTTTGAAAAGATACCACTAACTTATGGGCTTTGAAAAGGGTGCCACTAACTTGTGGGCTTTGAAAAGATGCCACTGACTTGTGGGCTTTGAAAAGGGTGCCACTGACTTATGGGCTTTGAGAAGGTGCCACTGACTTTGGGCTTCGAAGAGGTGCCACTGACTTATGGGGCTTTAAAATGGTGCCACTAACTTATGGGCTTTGAAGAGGTGCCATTGACTTATGGGCTTTGAAGAGGTGCCTCACTTATGGACTTTTGAAAAAAGTGCCACTGACTTATGGGCTTTAAAAAGGGTGCCACTGACTTATAGGCTTTAAAAAGGTACCACTGACTTGTGGCTTTGAAGAAGTGCCATTGACTTATAGGCTTTGAAAAGGCTGCCACTAAGTTATGGGCTTTGAAAAGCTACTACTGACTTGTGGGCTTGATTGGGTATGATTGGCATCAGGTTGTTTGTAGACAAGTTTGTTGCCACTAGCTTGTATAGGCTTAAGAAGGTTTCTTGATAGGTGCTTCCTAAATGATGCTTGGTTTACAAAGCTCAGACTTCTTACCAGGGACTCCTTGGAGGTTTCGTGAACCTGGCTTGAAGTAACATTGCAAAAATCATGATTTGTGATGGTAATGTGAATACATGATATGGAACGCTATCATGATTGCATGATGTGAAGTCTAATATGGAAAATAGCCATAGTTATTTTTGTACGTCATTCAGACTCTCATAGGGATGGCGATTCATCTTTGTTGCAACTATGGATAGGAATTTTCCTAATCTCATTAGGGATTGTAGGTTGCCCAGCTCCATTAGGGATACGACAAAAATCTATTTTCAAGAATTTGGATTATTGCATTTCCTGATTCAAGAGGCTCAATCATTTTTCTGATAATTAGAAGGCATTGTCAATAATTTGGAGGCCGTTTACCTAATAGGTTGATGTCTCTAGTTTGATAGGGTTAGGATAGAATACATGGGTCAATTTTTTGTTACCTTAAAATGGCTTTTTTTCTTAAGATGTGGCTTATGAAAGCAAGAAAATTTTTGGTGTATACTTATGCTGAACGGGTGTTTGGATGCGAAAAGTCCATGATTTTGATGATTAAGGCACGAGCGAAGTTTCCTATGCTTTTTTTTCCTTTCAATGTAATATTAAGATGTCCTGATGCATATTTCAATTAATTATCAAATATTATCAACTAAATGATAAGTGCAATGTGAATTGTATATGGGTTAAAAAAAACAAGGTAATATTTATTCATGACGACAAAGAGACATAACTCGGTATACTATTTGACAAATAAGTGATTCGGTGGTAAAAAGTATGATCTTTTGGGCAAAATATGCCTTTGACAATCACCACATGGATGTTCCTTAGGTGCTTTTTAGGATCTTTCTCGAATAATAAATATGACTAGTATGAGCTGATCTTCGGAAGATCTCTAAGATGGCTTTGCATTATCCTATAGGTACTCTTAGTTTATCCCCCATGAAAATTGATCTTCTTAAGTCGCCCTTGCTGGTTTTCAACTATAGTTAGGTTGGTTGCCCATATGCCTTGTTTGAATTTTCACTTGAAACTCTTTTTGTTTTCTTTTTTTTATTTTTTTATTTTTGCTTTTATTTTTGTTGTTTTGTTTTTTATTTTTGTCTCTTTTTTTTGAAGGACACCTTTTTAGGTTTTCACCCTCTATGTGTAATATTTCTTGCCGAAATCTGAGTTAACTGGGTTGAGTTAGATATTACCATCTATTTTTGACAAGATTAGGGCCCTTCCGGAAAAGGCTTACTTCATGATATATGGTCTTTCCCAATTAGGGTCCATTTGCCCCATGTATCTTTGTGAATTAAGGGGATCTTTTTCAATACCAATTTGCCTAGGTGAAATTATCGTGGATGCATCTTTTTATCATGGGCTCAGATCTTGCATCTTTGATACATTTGACCATGGATGATGGCTTTCATGTGTTTTTCCTCGATGAGGTTGAGCTGGTTGTATTTGTTCTTAACCCATTCAACTTCTTCAAGTTCGGTTTCCATCAAGACTCTGAGATAGATCTCGACTTTGATAGGCAATACATCTTCCATCCCATAGATAAAAGAAAACTAGGTAGCACCCATGGAAGTGCGAACTGAGTTTGATAGGCATGAAACGCAAAGAATAGTTTCTCATGCCAGTCTTTGTAAGTCTCGACCATTTTTCAACTAGCTTTTAATGTTTTTGTTGGCTGCTTTGACTACCCCATTCATCTTTGGGCGATAAGAGAGAGAATTATGATGCTGGATCTTGAATTGTGAGCAGACCACTTGCATCATCTTATTGTTTAAGTTCCTTACATTGACTGTGATAATATGGTTAAAGAGGCCATATTTGCAGATGATGTCCTACTTGACAAAGTTACAGATGGTCGATCTAGTGACATTAGCATATGAGGCAGCCTTCACTCATTTGGTGAAATAGTCGATCGCTACCAAGATAAAACAATGCCCATTAAAAGCTTTAGGGGTGATTAGCCCAATCACGTCCATGCCCTACATGGAGACAGCCATGGGGCTGTCATAACATGAAGTGGCGTTGGAGGGACATTAATCTTGTCGACATAGATTTGACACTTATGGTATTTTCAGGCGTAATTGATGCAGTCTCTCTCGAGGGTCAATCAATAATAACCTGCTCTCATGATTTGCTTGGCCATCAATGTCCATTAGCATGTGTGCCACAAATCCCTTCATGAACTTCTTCTAGGATCTTTTTGGCTTCAGGAATGTCAACACATCATAGTAATACTTGGTCGTGACTTTTTTTGTATAAGATTTTTCCATCGAGAACAAATCCCATAGCCAGCCTTTTAATAGTTCTTTTATCAATCTTGATTGCATGTTTAGGATATTGCTGATCCTTGATGTAACGAAGGATGTCATATTACCATGGTAAGCCATCTTTTTTTTTGACACTATGATAATGAATTGAGTTGTGT
The DNA here is from genome assembly GCA_029448705.1 of Adansonia digitata. Taxonomy (NCBI): domain Eukaryota; kingdom Viridiplantae; phylum Streptophyta; class Magnoliopsida; order Malvales; family Malvaceae; genus Adansonia; species Adansonia digitata. Next base: position 53,434 of record JAQSVH010018987.1, on the reverse strand, counting down.
AGATGCTCATCTAGATGGGAGCAACATCCGATTCTTGGTTGACTTTAAACATGGATGACAAGGTACCCAAAGCATCAGCTATTTGGTTCTCTTCTCGAAGTAAATGTCAAAAACTAATATCAGTAAATTCTTTTTTAAGCTCTGCTATTAGCTTCCTGTACTGCATCAGCTTGCCATCACGAGTTTGCCATTCTTTTCAATTAGTAGATGACTAGGGTCGAATCACCAAACACTTGTAATAACTTGACATTCCTTTCAATGGCTGCTTGAAGCCCCTGATATAAGCTTCATATTCTATGATATTATTCATGCAGTCAAAATTTAGCCTTGCTATGAATGGATAATGACTCCCTTCGGGTGACATAAATATTGCCCCACATGTCATAGAGCGTTTGATGCTCCATCAAAATATATCTTCCCGGATTGATCTTGGTTAGAGGCATCTTCATCTTCAGAAATGCACATTAGATCTTTACCTGGGAAGTCAAAATTTAAGGGTTTATAGTCATTTACTGCTCGACTTGCCAAAAAGTCAGCTATCGCACTACCTTTGATGGTCTTTTGACTGACATAGGCAATGTCATATTTAGAAAGCAGGACTTGCCCTCTAGCTAGCTTTCGTGATAGTGTAGAGGCTTCGCATAGATACTTGATTGGATCAAGCCTTGCAATCAACCATGTGCTGTGATACAGCATGCACTACCTAAGTCTCTTAGCTATCCACACTAAAGCATAGCATGGCTTCTCGACTGTGGAGTAATTACACTCATATTTTGTGAACTTTTTGCTAAGTAGTTGATTGCTTGTTCTTTCCTTCCTAACTCATCATGTTGCCCTAATACACAACCTGTAGATTTATCGAAGATTGCGAAGTAAAAAATTAAAGGTTGACTAGGCACTGGCAATACCAACACTAGCGGGCTTGACAAATAATGTTTGACTTTATCAAAGGCTTCTTGACATGCCTTATTCCACTCTCTCAGATTTTGTTTACGAAGGAGCTGAAAGATGGGGTCACATTTGTCAGTGAGCTAGGATATGAATCTAGCAATGTAGTTCAGTCTCCCCAAAAAGCTTTTCACTTCTTTTTAGGTTTGAGGTGGTGGCATAACTTGAATGGCTTTGACTTTGTTTTGGTCAACTTCAATCCCTTTTTTGCTAACTATAAAGCCTAGAAGCTTACCCAAAGTGACTCTAAAGGTACACTAAGCAGGATTTAATTTGAGTTGAAATTTTTATAGCCGTTCAAAAAGTTTCTGAAGGTTTGTGACATGCCTATCCTTTTTTGTTGATGTGGCAATCATGTCATCAACATAGACCTTAATTTCTTTGTGCATCATGTCATGGAATAGGGGCTATCATGGCCCGTTGATAGGTTACCCCAGCACTTTTAAGTCTGAAGGGCATGAAATTATAGGAAAATATCCCCTACATGGTTACAAAAATTATTTCTCTATGTCTTCGGGCATCATTTTGATCTGGTTTAACCTTGAGAATCCATCCATTAAGGAGAACAAAGAATTCTTGGTCATATTGTCTACCAAAGTGTCAATATAGGGTAGCCGAAAGTTATCCTTGGGATTAGCTTGATTTAGATCCTGATAATCAACATAAATTTGTACTTTGCCATCTTTTTTTAGGACTGGGACTATATTGGCAACACATTTTGGATATTTGGCTACTCTAATAAACCCTGCATGAAACTGCTTCTTAACTTCCTCTTTAATTTTGAGAAGCATTTTTTGCTTTATCCTCCTTAATTTTTTGTCGGATCGGTTTGCGTTCGGGCTTGATGGGAAGCTTATGGACCACTATATCAATGTCCAGTCCTAGCATGTCTTGATATGACTAAGCAAATACGTCTCGATATTCCTAAAATAATTCTATCAACTTGGTCCTAGTGTTGACTTTATTAAGGTTTCGATTTTAACCTCCATTCGATCCTCCTGAGTACCCAAATTTATTACTTCCATTGGGTATTTATGGGGCATGATTTGCTCCTCCTCGTACTCAACTAATTGTAAGAGGTCTGTGGTACAGAGCTCTTTTCGAAATCCTCTTCAAGATCAACTTCACTTTTGCAAATTGACTATTCAAAATAGATCTTCAGTAACCTATTAGGCACATCCATATCACTGTCATCAGGACACCTTAAAAGGTAAAGAAATAAACATTGCAAAAGGCACACACATAACCAAGGGATTTGGATAAAAATGAAGGCAAGAAAGGTTAAAAGCTGATACACAATATGGAATGATATGTGCAAAAGTCATTTCATTGATAATGTTTGATAAAAAATACCCCTTACATAGGACACCTATCTACTTATGGGCAAAGGTATGTAGGTTTTCATTTCGTGATGTTACATGAAAGAGATAAAAAATGCGTAGAGGCTTTCGTCATGACCTTATCATCACCAGGGCTTAGTGGAAGGACATGAATTTTATGGCTTGGTATCTTAGAGGTAGAGGTTGTTAAGTGCTCTATTTAAGATGACCAAGATATCTTTAGCCTTTTGCTCTTCTGATTGGCTTGGATTGATTTATCCTCCCGAATAAAATATCTCCTAAAAAGACGAAAACATTGTCTGCTTCGATTCCCCCTCTAGACCCAATGATCATGTCATCTTCTGGTTGCAGATCTTCTTCTTTTGATGCTTTCTTGAGTATGCATTAGCCTTGAATCCTAAGCCTCTTTTGTTGGCTTGAGTGGTGACTTGTAGGGCTTAGGCCATCCCTTGTAGATTCTTGCTAAGCTTTTTTCTAGCACGAGAACCTTTGCCAACAGTCATTTTTAAACCTGAGTGGGTATTTAATATGTGAGGTTCAATTATTGGCAATCTTTCTCCCATAAATGTTGCATTAACGAACTCAAAGGATTGGAAGGATGATTCATATGCATTTTCATTAAGCTCTATGTAGATACCCTCAGTGAAAGTAGTGGCGATAATTTTTTCTTCAACTCCAATGGTGAGTACTGTCATCTATCACAAAATTGAGCATCTGATCACGAGAGGATGGGATGACTCTAATGAAGTGTATCCATGGCCTTCCTAATAGGCATTTGCAAGAAAGATTAATATCCATAACTTAATAGTCCACTTCATATGTATATGGGCCTATCTAGAGCTGGATTATGATATTTCCAATTACTCCACGACTTTTTCCATCAAAAGTTTAGACTATGGTATGGCTACTTTTGATGTTAGACTGATCGACAAGGAGTTTGCTTGATATAGTCATAGGCATGACATTAAGGGTTGACCTATTGTCTATGAGTACTTTAGGCAAAATATGTCCCTTGTAATGGGTAGTGATATGCAAAGCTTTATAACTACCCCTGCCTTCGAGTGGGATCTCTTTATCAGTGAAGGAAATATAATTATCGGCCATGATGTTGTTCACTAGCTGATCTAATTTGTCCTTGAAGACGTCCGGTGGCACATATGCTTCATTTAACACCTTTGGGAATGCATTCTGATGAACATTTGAATTAAGAACCAGAGATAGCATAGAAATCATTGCAAGTTGTTCTCTTAACTAGTCTACAATGCAATACAATATTCACTGTGCTTGATGAACTTGAGAAACTCTGGGCTTCTATTTCACTTACTGCTTCCTTGACTTTCTCAGGCTTAAAATTTTTTGCTTGGGCCTGAGCGGTACTGGTGCTTAGAGATGCATCAACCTTCTATTTTTCTTGAGCAGGTGGAGCTATCACCTTAGCTAAGTCAATACACCACTAAGCTACTGCCTTAATGAGGTTATGCTAAAAGCAATAGATGAGGAGATTTTCATCTTTCTTATACCCGACTATCTTTCGTAGGTACATTCAAACATGGACAGAACGGTCAGTGGTTCCATTAAACTTTTTAAACTTTAGAACTTTGAATTGCAGGGGAATGACAAGGTTGGACACCAAAATAGCGATTGTGCATCAAGAGCTTTAAACTTGTCACTCCCCTCGATAGCTTGGAGGCATTTTTTCAATAGCTAGAATTTGTTCACTACTTTCGCAGTCATGGTGGACTTTTGACCTTCTATTTTCTTTGGTTCCTCATGGTCAATGGTTATCGGATCTACCAATGAGACTTTTGCGTTCACCTCTTGAGTGCTGGGAATGAATTTACCTACCGCAATGGGATAAGGTAGATGACTAGTAGAGCTTGAGCAGCAAGTGTAGGAGTGGGCCATTGTTCTTGTCTAGTTTCCCTTTAGGTAGGTTTTGGATTATTGGTAGGGGGACTTTTAGCATTGGAAGGATCATTCTTTGTTTCAGTAGTGCTAGCTTGCCCTTTTTCTTCTTTCATAGAGGCGGTCATTAGTTCCATAAGTTTTGCGATTTGATTTTGCATTTCGTACTACTAACGAAGCATCTAGTCTTATGATTCCTTTACCATTAGCCCAAGTCGCTCAATATTAGCTTCATGATCACTCTCCATGATTTACTTACGGCATCGTGTGTTGTAGTGGAACGTGATGTAAGGTTCCATGTTCCTGATTGATCTCAAAATCCCTTACACTTTTATGGGCTAACTCGTGTATTAAACTTTTATTTAAAATGTATTTATTGATGAGAATTTATGATGTAATGACCAGTGAATGATTGATGCAAGTGTAATGAAAAATGGTGAAATTAAATATACATATGCATTAGAGACAATTGATTCTTGGAATAGCTTCGTCAATAACATCATTCATAGACTCATTAAAAGGTTTTTCTTTACGACATGATTACATTTGAAAGTATCTAACGTGATTACATTGTATAATCACACGATCAAGGAAACCCAAAGGTCATTGCTCATGATCTCTAACAGGTACAATGTCTCATCTTACGGATTGAGCTGCTTCAATCATGTCATCCACCTCTCGATGAGCCATCTGAACTTGTTCAGTAAGGTGCTGATGCTATTTTTGGTAGTTCAAATGTGCTTGACCGATTATTGCTTGCCAATCTAGTTTGCATTGCTCGGCAACCCTTGTTAGTTGATTGATATGACCTTGATAATCCTAAAGAAACTATTCTAACTCCTAGATTGTATGAGTGAGGGTTTCATTTTTAACCCTAGTAGCTCTCGCATTTGGCATTTAGGCCTTAAGTCTTTGATTCCTTCGTTGGTAGGTGGAAGAAAAAGCACATGTCCTTGCAAATTTTTCTTTATTGGTTTTTACTTCCTCCTTTTGTTGATTCAACTAGCGATTAAGAGTGGCAACTTTCACTTCCCATTCGACTGATGTTTCCCTATACGTTGAGACTTGTTAACTTTTCAGACCTTAGTTAGGCTCTCGAGGTCATCTTTGAAGTGGTCCATTTCTTTAATGACGAGATCCATTTCATTACTCCTAAGATAGATATCCATCCCTAGCTAGCCCTTTTCCTCGTTATGTAGAGAGATTTTTGTAGCAAAGGATGCCTTTTCTTGCTCGAGCTCCTTCCTAAGTAGCTCGATCTCAGAAGGCAGTTCCTATATTGGGATTTGTAGTATCCCAGAGTTAGGTCGTGGCAATGGATTGTTGATACGATGGAGTCTCCATTCTTTGTATTTAGGCATTGTGGAGTTTTTTCTTCAGTATCTTTCCATATAATGGATCTTCTTCTAAGCTTGGAAAGCTAATTGGACTTTCACTTTATAATTGGGCTCTTCGTATTCAAAATCCCAATGTCCCAAGTTTTCAAAGAACATGATGAATTGCCAACACTAGAACTGACGCAATACCAATGAGGAGCATAACTGGTATTTCCTCATAATCCTAGGAGTGGTACATAATTGTAGTCTCCACATTTATGCGCAATCAACTAAGGGAACAACCATGGAGCTCTCCAAGTGACTTCTTCCTCCTTGACATTTCATAATTCCTTGACCTAATGCTTTTTTTTCTTATCTTGATGACATTTTTCCTCTAATGTCGTGGAAAGAGTACTGATCTCGAAGAAAAAAGTTTACCTAACTCTTCGTTTCCTAACACAAAGGTGACTTAGGAGCCATATCTAAAGCAATGGGGTGCACCCGATAAACCTTCATATTCTCGTCTTTTTATAAAAGCTGAGGGTGCAGATGGTTTCGGTGATGATGGTGGAAGTAGGGTTCATGTTGCAACATAGGCAAGAAAAAAAACTATGATTGCTGCCTCTACATGACCCAAAGTTTTCGGGAATATAATAAGTTCATAGATTGCCAAAGTTTAGACATCTTGAGCTTTCTTTTGATTAGAATGATTTACCATTGCATCTTTCAAGCTAGCCCAAGAGATGCATTCACTACTCTTTTTTACTTTGACTTGACTGTCAACCCATGCTTCTGTGACTCTAAGAATTTGCCTCAAGCTTTCCTTAAATAAAGGAGGCGTTAGTGCCTTGCAATAAATTCGGTCTGACTTGGCCCTTTCTATGTTGAACAGGTCTGTGTACTCATCAATGGTAGGGACTAAATCTTATTGGTTGAAGGTGAAACATCGATAGGCTAGATTCTAGAACTGCGTCGCTACTCACAACAAGCCATCATCCAATTAAACTTGAAGTAAGAGAGCTATATCCCCATACTTCTTAGTGAAGGCTTTTTTCATGTTACTATCCCAATTGTCCCAAATATGCTTTAGTTCCTGACAATCATTCTGACAAAAATCGATCTTGACCTCTTCATGCATTTTTGAGATATAGTTAGGCTTTAGGATGTCCCCGTCTTGATGCTAGTGACCTTCTGACTATGTTCTGACATTTTTGAAGGACTCGATAGTGGAGATAAGTTGTTGCTCCATAAATGATGCCCCTTACTGAACGCCAAACCAGAATAAATGTCCCACAATTATGATACTTATGATGATTATGATGAAATGATGCATGTACCAAAACACAAACAAAGGGAAAATAAGTTAGTGGAACATGTAGGAGACAAATGTAAGGAAATAAAGAATTTAAGAACATCAGAACAAAAAATTCATAACATGTCTCAACCAAGGTGGTGAGATGAGAAACGGGCAGTATTTCAACATACCAGGATGCAATCTACCCTTTATGAGGTGATACAATATCTTATTTTGATTGAAAAATAATCAACCAGTAGTAATATTTGTTTATCACCACTAGTGCGGATGCATGTTAAGCCATGACTTGATTAGCATAACGGCTCATAGTATAAGATATTGTGAATGATTATTTTTGTTTATTATCACTTATTTATACAAAAGTTAGCCGTTATTTGGGTGGCACAATGACATGCCTTGATAAATGATAAAAATGTAGATATGGGTGACAATTGTATAATCATTGTCACCTACATAATTATGGTAATTAAGAGTAAAGGTTAGGAATGTTTCCCTAAGAACCTATTCTCTAGGTATTCTAGTAGCATTCCAGTATGGTTTGACATTGTTTAGCTCGTAAGGCTCACTATATGAGGTTTAAGTTGATGCCTAAATAGGTATTTGAATTGCTCCTCCATCAGGTAAAGATAGTCAAAGGACCCTAATCCTAGACCCATTGTAGGTTTGACAGAACAGGTTTAATCCATTGGATGTATTTCCCTATCCAAATGCGAAGGGTTACTCATAAAAGACATAAGTAATTTACATTCTAGAAGTTATTGCCATGCCTATGCAGAGGGTTACTCACGAAGGCGGATAGCTCACTTCCTCCTAATAATTGGGTTATAACCACGCCATGGAGTTTGGCGTGACACTAATGCACATGTAAGTGCATGATGTGTGATGAGAAAATAATCAAACCTTTTCATTTACTTCCATATTACCATGTTTATTAAACTAATGATTACTCAAAAATAAGACAATCCTGACAATCATGCCAAATAAAAGATTAGTTGACAAAATTAAAAAACATCATAGTTAAATAATACCAAAGATCAAAAGAACCAGGAACCTAGCAAGACATGGCTTATTATTGGCCTAACTCTCTATACTAACTTTAGTGGAGTCACGAAGCTATTGCAACATGCCCTCACATGGATCCTCGTAGATCTATGGGTGTGTACGACTTAAAATTTTTTTAAAATTTGGAAATGTCTTCTTGACCGAGACTTTTCTTTTGCAATGTGATGAGAACGAGAATGTATAGATTCTTAACTTCTAATACAGTGAAGGGGACAATAAGATGAATCACTCATCTTATTAGTCTCGGATGACCACCATAAAATGGTCAACATTTGGAGTTGCCACCGATCATTTTGGGTTACGCATGATCGGATGCCTATTGAAACCTATGTTTTGAGTTATGAAACTCAAAACATTGATCCCGTGGTCTACATAGTACAAAGATTTACTGTTTGGGTTTGGGAGTTGGTTATGCACGATGAGGTATGAACCTCTTCACGACGCTCGAAATTGGTACCTTACTAGCTATATCTTTTACCGGTTCGATTCTTTCAATCTTACCTGATTATTATTTCGATATAAACCTCTTTTAATGCATGAATCTTATAGAAATACAAATCCAAGTTTTGATGAAAAAGATTTAATCTCATATACACCTCGGAGAGATGGGGAATATAGAGATTTTCAATAAAAATGACCTCTGGATTTTGCTTTGAAAAATGGAATATTCCACTTTAGGCACTAGAGAGATACCCACGTGGAATATTACCCTTAGTTTTATTTGAAATTGATGGAAAACATGAATGTAAATAATCATCACAAAGAAATCATGTTAGTAAGGCAATAAATGAAGTAACATAACATGGATTATTCAACACAGTGATAAAGAAAAGGAATGGACTATTGGAATTTATATCGCAATTGGCATCGATTATTTGGGGATAACTAAATCGACAATTTTCAAGATGCATATGGGTTTCTTAATTGGACAAGATTTGTTTGACACATTCATGGAAGTTTAGAAAGGAGGAAAAAAATTAATTATAGTTAAAAGACAACGTTAGATTATCCTTTGGAAAGGTGGGGTTGGAGTATCCCCATGGATGACGAATAATTTTGATGAAGGAAGACCTTTTAAAGGTTGACAATTTTGAAAAATGGGGTTAGAGTATCCCCTCAAAAAGTCAGGGTTAGAGTATTCCCGTGGACGCCAAATAATTTGACAAAGGAAGATTTTTTTAGATCTTGACAAATTTGAAAAGCGGGGTTAGAGTGTCCCCAAAAGTAGCATATCTGACACTTTTTTAAAAAAGTTTAGTTGGAAAAATTAAGTTGACAAAACCTTGTGATTTAGAAGACGGGTGAGCATTTTGATGATTTTTGGTGGAAAAAATTATTGTGAATGATGATGGTAAAAATGAAAAATATGTTGATGCCTTGATACGAGTCTATGGGAGGTCAAAGCATGTTCTTGAGTTTGATCAGGGTGATACGGAGACATTCGAATGTCTCGAGATGAAATTTGAGAAAACAACTCAATTTTCACCATAATCGAAAATAAGGGATAGCATCGCGCTATCCTGCTCCCCAAATTTATTTTAAATTGGTTTTAAGGCTTTAGAGGGCGGACAAGATACCGTTAGAAAGGTAACTCGATAAGGGTCAACCTAAAAATATTTCTATATCCCAAAAAGTCATTTTCTAGGGGAATAAATTTTCAAGTTTGGATTAATTTCGCTGCTGGCAGAGCATATGAGGGACAAGGTGTGTAAAAATTTGAAAGATCATTCTGGACTTATTTGGTATCGAAAAGTTGCAAATAATACCTTTCCAGAAAGAAAATTTCATGAACTTTTAGGAAAAATGTTGGATAGATTTGGAAAAACCGTTTGGTGAGCTTAAAGAGCACAACCAAAATGTACTTTGCTCACTTTAGGGATTTTAGATAGTCTAGGTTTGAAAAATCATAACTCTTTCATCAAGACTGATCCGGGGATGAACAAGGCTCGTTTTAAAGGTATTTTGACACACATTCAGAGAAAAATATTATAAAATTTATGAAAAATTGTTTGGGATTTTAAAGTGATTTTTCATTTTGTAACAATGCCGCTACTAGCAGGGGATAAAGTAAAGCAGAGGTATTTCTTATTTTCTTTATGTTTACAGGTCCAAACTCGAGTTATCAACATTCGAATGTCCATAACTGAAGAGAAAAAGTGGCATGAGCATCACAAACTCATTTGCACAGCCCTGGGGTATTTTGGGATGATGAAGTAGCCCGTTGGTAATTTATTCTAGGAAAACATCCAAAAATTTTTTCAATATTGGATGGACAGCTCCACTTTCCCTTGAAATCTTCTTAGCTATCAACAAGTAAATAATCTCATTGGATATTAGAGCATGGTTTACCTCTCCCTTGTTGGCAAATAAGTTATCCTTCGTTATTTTACTGATTGCCAACTGGTTATGCATTACCTGGGAAGGATTGAGAGGTGTCAATAGCACATGTTTACCATCCTTTGAAATAGAATAGGTGTTTGCATGCCCATGATGCACAGTGTCTTGATCAAACTGCCAAGGTCTTCTAAGAAGCACACGGCTAGCATTCATTGGTACCACACATGTTACTTCATCCTTGTACCTTTCTATGGTAAATGGCAGCTTCACTTGTTTTGTAACTCTCAGGTTTCCCTCATTGTTTAGCCATTGCAAATGATAATGACATGGATGCTTAGTAGTGGTGAGCTTTAATTTACTAACCAATGTAGTAGAGGCTACATTAGTGCAACTTCCTCCACCTACGATTAAACCACATACCTTGCCATTAATGTTGCAATGGGTGTAAAAGATATTCTCTTGCTGTCCCTTTTTTTTCTTTGTTTATGTGGCTAGATTGCAATGAATAACAAGCAATTCTCCTTCTTCAGAAGGTGTGACTTGCTCTTATTTTATTTTTACTTTTGAATCTAATTCATCTTCACTAACAACTTCTTTAATTGATTCATGAACAATCATTACCCTCTTGTTACGACATTGAAAAGCTCTATGTCCAAGTTTGAGGCACTTAAAACACTTGATGTCATGGCTTCTTGCTGAAGGTTGGGAATTTTCAACTTTATTTCCCTTTTTCAACAATGGTTATCTTAGTAGGATCCTTCTTTTTTTCATGTTTTGTAACCGTTTGAGAGATATGAGATAAAGAAGAAGATGAAGTGTAAGGTTTACTTACCTTAGACGAGCCTCTCTTGTGTTGCCTTTCAATCTTCATAACCAATGTAATCATATCATCCAATGTGGCATATGGTTGTAACTCCACCGAATCTGCAATCTCGTTATGCAACCCACTAATAAATTTTATAATGGCTTGTTCTTGAGCCTTTTATAGATTACACTGCATCATTAGCATCTTAAACTCTTTCACATAATCCTTAACACAATAAGCTCCTTGTTGCAAAGTTTGCAACTTAAAGAATAGCTCTCGCTTATAGTAGTGAGGTACAAACCTCTTTTTTATAAGCCTCTTCATAAGCCTCTATGTCGAGATTGGATTTTCTCCTTTATGCCTTTTTTGTGCCTTCAAATTCTCCCACCACAGATTAGCATATTCAGTAAACTCTAAAGCTATCAGCTTTACCTTTTTAGCCTTGGTCTATTCATGACACTTAAAACTTTCTCAACACATTATACCCAATCCAAGTACTCTTTGGGAGAGCTTGTTCCATGAAAAGGTGGAATCTTTATCTTGATATTATCAAAGGTTCTTCATTGCCAGTGTTGTCTTGGTGCTTCTTCAGGTTCATCTTCTATGCCCAGATCATCATAGTCATCACCCTCATCATGATCAACGCTTCATCATTGTGGCTGATTGTTTTATGGCCCATTCACGGCCAATCTTTCAACCATATGCATAAGCTGATTGATACATGTAAAGCTTTTTGTTATTATGTTCAAGCACTATGAGACGAGCTTGTTCAAAACTTATTCCTTGTTGCAATCTTGAATTTGGTGGTGTATGGGTCTTGCTACCTTTTGGCATGGTGTTTATCACTCTAAAACCTCAAAAACCTTAGCTCCGATGCCAATAATGATGAGTCTTATAAGAATATAACTCAATGGAAATATGTCTCTAATGATTCAAAACAAAATAGAAGAAAATAAAAAAAATCTAAAATTTGGAAGTTGGAAGGATGGAAGGAATAAAACTTAATGGATTGATAAGAATCTTTGCCACAATCAATACAAGGGTTGGATGCCATTTTTGGGGATAGGAAACCTAAAAGATTATAAACTCACCACCAAGAAGACTTGGATAAGAGAAAAGAACTAAAAATAATCAGTTACTTTTTTAATCAACTTTGAATGCCTTAATAACAAGCGTAAAGTCACTTATTTACAGTAGAGAATATGGCTAAAGGCCTTTACAAGAAAAGGAAACTAAATCCTAAATAATTAATTAAGATTTTGCTTGCCCATAAAAAAAGTAAAACCTTCCTAAAATAAAATAGTCAATGGAATTAATTTCCTTGCAAGCTAAGGAGTTAAAACCTTCCTAAAATAAAAGTTGGAAGCTTTGGAGATTAAGTAATAATCAGGACACCAAAACTTTCCTAAATTGGATGATGCTAACTTTCTTACTTTAATAATACTTTTATAATCTTTAAGGATCTTCCTTAATGAGCACATGATAGACCAAGTTCACTCTTTTAACCCTTGATTGTGTGATTGGGCTTGCATACTCGAACTCTTTCTTCTTTAGGCTTGCTAACTTGGGCCAACCATGATGTGGCAATCACTATTCCTCTTCCTCAACCATATGTTTTCTAGAGGATCTAGGATTAGATAGGGACTCTAAATTATCTAACTCATGTTTAGAAGCTTGAATTAGCCTTAGACAGCCTTCACAGACAATTTGATATTGGTTTTAACATTATCTCCTCTACTACTCATGTTTTAAACCTGTAAAATTTTTTAAGAATAAAAATAGATTAGTTTTCCTTAAACACTCCCTTACATGTTTACACTTGAGAGTAGTTACTTAACCACTTGTGTTTCACTCAATTTTGGCTTTTCTCAATGATATTCTCACCTCTCTTACCTTTTACCACTCAACTTTCCCTTACAAGCCCTTTAAAAAGAACTTTATAAATGATCTTACCAAAGCAGCAAGCAACAATAAAGTTATTATAACTTTGATTAGTAAGATCAACAACGAAGAGAAATCAATAAGAAATATGAAAAGAAACAAAATCAGCAAGAAATATCAAAGGAATAGAAATCAATAAAGAGCAATAAAGAATTCTTTATATGAATATAAAGATCTAATAACAATCTTTTTTTAAGATGGAAAAAGGTTATAACAGTAGAACACACTTTTTTTTTGCTTTTTTTAATAAAAGATGAACAGCAAAAGGTTAGACCACTAGAACAATTTTTTTTTGCTTTGTTTTTTTATGGATAATGGAAGCACTAAATATAATAGAAAAATAATGAAATTATGAGATGAAAAGATAGATTACACTTGACTTTCAAGAACCAAAGCTCGATGCCAAATAATGTGAACTTAGGATGAAAACACTACCTAAAACCTGATTGGATGGAATTGAAACCCCAGGATCGTCTTCAAAGTCAAGTAAAGGGAACTTGACCCTAATCAAACCTACTGATTAGAACCAAAGTTATAACAATCTTGATTGCCACAAGTTGCCTTTGTAAGATCAAATTGAGTTCTTGTTTAAAGAACAAAAAAAAAAAGTTCTCACAAAGTGAAAAAACTCTCAAAATATTTTTTTCTTTTCAAATATGATGAATTACATGAATAAGACTGCTTTATATAGGCCTAAAATTTATAGAGTCCCAACTCAACAAAGAAATCCTAATCAATAAGGAAAAACCTATTCCTAATCCTAATCTAATTAGGACCTATCTAAACAACTTAAAAATCCTAAACATAATCCTAATCAATAAAGATAAAGTCTACTCCTTATCAAAATCTGATTAGGAATTATCTAAATAAATAAAAAAATGAAAAGTTAATTTCTTAATAGAAAATCTGAAATCCTAAACTATAGGCCCATGAACACATGCAAATTGGGCTCTATTATCTTGGACATGTAAATTGGGCTCTAAGCGTTATTCTTCATCTTTTTTAGCCTTAACACAATGTAAAAAAGTGATCAATCTTTGCAATGCATCTGATTCATCTTGGACAGCCTTTTTTGCTTGCATTTCCATGATTAGTCCTCGTAAAGCTTGCTCCATGTGTTTAGTCTTTGCCTTAGTCATTAGATCTCCAATTCCTTGCAAAAGATCATAAGAATGGTTGCAAATAGGTGTTTGTGCAAGTTTATCACCATTATTTTCATGCCAAACCAAAGTGTTAATATCGTGTATCCCAATGAGGATAATGTTTTTATAATGCTTCATCACAAGAAGAATGGAGATTCTTAGGAGTATCCAAGCTTCTCTTATTTGATGGATGTACTTTGATTCTAAAGAAAATGGTGGGAAGACAAGTTTTTCTTGCAAAACTAATGCATTACTATCATCTATCACAAAGTTAAAGTTCATTTATCAATTGGGACAAACACGGATTCACGTAGTAATCTCCATTCTTTTCAATATTGGGCACCATAAACTCATTGTCCTCATTGGAATGAATGACATTGATGCTTTGGTTTCATAAGAAAAGCTTCTCTTTCCATCATTTTTCAGAATTAAAGTTTGCTTGCCAATTGGGACAAACATGGATTCGCATAGTAATCTACTTTCTTTTCAAGATTGGGCACCATTAAACTCATTCCCCTCATTAGGATAAATGACATTGATGCTTCAGTTTCATTTAAAAAGCTTTTCTTTCCATCATTTCTTATAATTAATGTTTGGGACAAATACGGATTCACATAATAATCTCATTTCTTTTCAAGATTGGGCACCATAAACTCATTTTACTCATTGGGATGAATGACATTGATGTTTTGGTTTCAATACAAAAGCTTTTCTTTCCACCAATTTTTAGAATTAAACTTTGTTTGGCAATTAGGACAAACATGGATTCATGTAATAATACCCTTTCTTTTCATGATTTGGCACCATAAACTCATTCTCCTAATTGCTATGAATGACATTGATGCGGCTGCTTCATAAGTGACGCTTCTCTTTACATCATTTTTTAGAATTAAAGTTTGTTTGCCAATTGGGAGAAATACGGATTCACATAGTAATCTCCTTTCATTTCAAGATTGAGCACCATAAACTCATTCTCCCCATTAGGATAAATGACATTGATCTTCGGTTTCATAAGAAAAGCTTCCCTTTCCATCATTTTTTAGAGTTAAAGTTTATTTGCATTGGGACAAACACGGATTCACATAGTTATCTCTATTCTTTTCAATATTGGGCACTGTAAACTCATTCTCCCCATTGGGATGAATGACATTGATGCTTCGGTTTCATAAGAAAGGCTTCCCTTTCCATTATTTTTTAAAGTTAAAGTTTATTTGTCAATTGGCACAAACACAGATTCATATAGTAATCTCTATTCTTTTCAATATTGGGTACTATAAACTCATTCTCCTCATTAGGATGAATGACATTGATGCTTCGGTTTCGTAAGAAAAGCTTTTGTTCCCATCATTTTTAGAGTTAAAGTTCATTTGTTAGTTGGGACAAACACGGATTCACTCAATAATCTCCTTTTTTTTCAAGACTGGGCACCATAAACAAATTTTACTCATTAGGATGAATGACATTGATGCTTTGGTTTCAATATAAAAGCTTTTTTTCCACTATTTTTTAGAATTAAAGTTTGTTTACCAATTGGGACAAACACATATTCAAGTAATAATACCTTTTCTTTTCATGATTAGGCGCCATAAACTCATTCTCCTAATTGCTATGAATGACATTGATGCTTTCGCTTCATAAGAATAGCATCTCTTTCCATCATTTTTTAGAATTAAAGTTTGTTTGCCAATTGGGACAAACACAGATTCACTCAGTAATCTCCTTTCTTTTCAAGATTGAGCACCATAAACTCATTTTTCCCTTTGGGATGAATGACATTGATATTCGATTTCATAAGAAAAGCATACCTTTCTGTCATTTTTTAGAGTTAAAGTTTATTTGCCAATGGGGATAAACACAGATTCTCATATTTATCTCTATTTTTTTCAATATTGGATACCATAAACTCATTCTTCTCATTGGGATTACTGACATTGATGCTTCGATTTCATAAGAAAAGCTTCCCTTTCTTTCATTTTTTAGAGTTAAAGTTCATTCGTCAATTGGGACAAACACGGATTCACAGAGTAATCTCTATTCTTCTCAATATTGGGCACTGTAAACTTATTCTCCTCATTGGGATAAATGACATTGATGCTTCAGTTTCATAAGGAAAGCTTTTGTTCCCATCATTTCTAAAGTTAAAGTTCATTTGCTAGTTGGGACAAATACGGATTCACACAATAATCTGCTTTTTTTTTCTTCAAGATTGGGCACTATAAACAAATTCTACTCATTGGGATGAATGACATTGATGCTTTGGTTTCAATATAAAAGCCTTTCTTTCCACCATTTTTTAGAATTAAACTTTGTTTGCCAATTGGGATAAACACGGATTCATGTAATAATGCCCTTTCTTTTCATGATTGGGCACCATAAACTCATTCTCTTAATCGCTATGAATGACATTGATGCTGCCGCTTCATAAGAGACGCTTCTCTTTACATCATTTTTTAGAATTAATGTTTGTTTGCCAATTGGGAGAAACACGAATTCACATAGTAATCTCCTTTCATTTCAAGATTGCGCACCATAAACTCATTCTCCCTATTGGGATGAATGACATTGGTCTTTGATTTCATAAGAAAAACTTCCCTTTCCATCATTTTTTTTGAGTTAAAGTTTAATTGTCAATAGGGACAAACATGGATTCACATAGTTATCTCCATTCTTTTCAATATTGGGTACCGTAAACTCATTCTCCTCATTGGGATGAATGACATTGATGGTTCGGTTTCATAAGAAAAGCTTCCCTTTCCAACATTTTTTAGAGTTAAAGTTCATTTGTTAATTGAGACAAACACGGATTCACATAATAATCTCCATTCTTTTTAATATTGGGTACTATAAACTCATTTTCCCCTTTGGGATGAATGACATTGATCTTCGGTTTCATAAGAAAAGCGTACCTTTCTGTCATTTTTTAGAGTTAAAGTTCATTTGCCAATGGGGATAACCACGGATTCACATATTTATCTCCATTCTTTTCAATATTGGATACCATAAACTCATTCTCTTCATTGGGATTGCTGACATTGATTCTTCAATTTCATAAGAAAAATTTCCTTTTCCTTCATTTTTTGAGAGTTAAAGTTCATTTGTCAATTGGGACAAACACGGATTTACATAGTCATCTCCATTCTTTTCAATATTAGGTACTATAAACTCATTCTCCTTATTGGGATGAATGACATTAATGCTTCGATTTCATAAGAAAAGCTTTTGTTCCCATCATTTTTAGAGTTAAAGTTCATTTGTTTATTTGGGACAAACACGGATTCACACAAAAATCTCTTTTTTTTTCAAGATTGGGCATCATAAACAAATTCTACTCATTGGGATGAATGACATTGATGCTTTGGTTTCAATATAAAAACTTTTCTTTCCACCATTGTTTGGAATTAAAGTTTGTTTGCCAATTGGGACAAACACAAATTCGTGTAATATTCCCTTTCTTTTCATGATTGGGCACCATAACTCATTCTCCTAATTGCCATGAATGACATTGATGCTTCCGCTTCATAAGAAAAGCATCTCTTTCCATCATTTTTTAGAATTAAAAGTTTGTTTGCCAATTGGGACAAACATGGATTCACTCAGTAATCTCCTTTTTTTTCAAGATTGAGCACCATAAACTCATTCTCCCCATTGGGATGAATGACATTGATCTTCGGTTTCATAAGAAAAGCTTCCCTTTCCATCATTTTTTAGAGTTAAAGTTCATTTGTCAACTGGGACAAACATGGATTCACATAGTAATCTCCGTTCTTTCTAATATTGGGCACCATAAACTTATTCTCCTCATTAGGATGAACGACATTGATGCTTCGGTTTCATAAGAAAAGCTTCCCTTTCCATTATTTTTTAGAGTTAAAGTTCATTTGTCAACTGGGACAAACATGGATTCACATAGTAATCTCCGTTCTTTCTAATATTGGGCACCATAAACTTATTCTCCCCTTTGGGATGAATGACATT
Source organism: Adansonia digitata (assembly GCA_029448705.1). Taxonomy (NCBI): domain Eukaryota; kingdom Viridiplantae; phylum Streptophyta; class Magnoliopsida; order Malvales; family Malvaceae; genus Adansonia; species Adansonia digitata. The sequence goes on along the minus strand of JAQSVH010018987.1, from coordinate 35,348 downwards.
GATGCTCTGGTTTCAATACAAAAGCTTTTCTTTCCACCATTTCTTAGAATTAAAGTTTGTTTGCCAATTGGGACAAACACGGATTCACAAGGTAATCTCCTTTCTTTTCAAGATTAGGCACCATAAACTCATTCCCCTCATTGGGATAAATGACATTGATGCTTTGGTTTGAATGTAAAAGCTTTTCTTTCCACCATTTTTTAGAATTAAAGTTTGTTTGCCAATTAGGACAAACGCTGATTCAAGTAATAATGCCCATTCTTTTCGTGATTGGGCACCATAAACTCATTCTCCTAATTGCTATGAATGACATTGATGCTTTTGCTTCATAAGAAAAGCGTCTCTTTCCATCATTTTTTAGAATTAAAGTTTGTTTGCCAATTGCGACAAACACGGATTCACACAGTAATCTCCTTTCTTTTCAAGATTGAGCTCTATAAACTCATTCTCCCTATTAGGATGAATGACATTGATGCTTCGGTTTCATAAGAAAAGCTTCCCTTTCCATCATTTTTTAGAGTTAAAGTTCATTTACCAATGGGGACAAACATGGATTCACATAGTTATCTCCATTCTTTTCAATATTGGGTATCGTAAACTCATTCTCCTCATTGGGATGAATGACATTAATGCTTTGGTTTTATCAGAAAAGCTTCCTTTTCCATCATTTTTTAGAGTTAAAGTTCATTTGTCAATTGGGACAAACACAGATTCACATAGTAATCTTCATTCTTTTTAATATTGGGTACCATAAACTTATTCTCCTTATTGGGATGAATGACATTGATGCTTCAATTTCATAAGACAAGCTTTTCTTCCCATATTTTTAGAGTTAAAGTTCATTTATCAATTGTGACAAACACGGATTCATATAGTAAACTCCTTTCTATTCAAGATTGGGCACCATAAACTCATTCTCCTTGTTGGGATGAATGACATTGATGCTTTGGTTTCAATAGAAAAGCTTTTCTTTCCACTATTTTTAGAATTAAAGTTTGTTTGCCAGTTGGGACAAACACGGATTCACATAGTAATTTCCTTTCTTTTCAAGATTGGGCACCATAAACTCATTCTCCTCATTGAGATGAATGGCATTGATGCTTTGGTTTTGTAAGAAAAGCTTTTCATTTCACCATTTTTTGAATTAAAGTTTGTTTGCAATTAGGATAAACATGGATTCACATAATAACCTCCTTTCTTTTCAAGATTGGGCACCATAAACTCATTCCACTCATTGGGATGAATGACATTGATGCATTGGTTTCAATAGAAAAAATTTTTTTCCACCATTTTTTTGTATTAAAGTTTGTTTGCCAGTTGGGACAAACATGGATTCACATAGTAATATCTTTTCTTGTCAAGATTGGACACCATAAACTCATTCTCCTCATTGGGATTAATGGCATTGATGCTTTAGTTTCTGAAGAAAAGCTTTTTTTTCCATCATTTTTATGGTTAAAGTTCATTTGTCAATTGGGACAAACATGGATTCACATAACAATGTTCTTCCTTTTCATAATTGGGCCCTATAAACTCATTCTCCTAATTAGGATGAATGACATTGTTGCTTTGGTTTCGTAAAAAAAGGTTTTCTTTCCACCATTTTTTGGAATTAAAGTTTGTTTGCCAATTGAGTTAAACATAGATTCACATAATAATCTTCTTTCCTTTCAAGATTGGGCACCATAAACTCATTCTACCCATTAGGATGAATGGCATTGATGCTTTGGTTTAGGTATAAAAGTTTTTCTTTCCACCATTTTTTAGAATTAAAATTTGATGGTCAAATGGGGCAAACACGGATTCACATAGTAATATCCTTTTTTTTCAAGATTGGGCACCATAAACTCATTCTCTTCATTGAGATGAATGGCATTGATGCTTTGGTTTCGTAAGAAAAGCTTTTCATTCCACCATTTTTTGGAATAAAAGTTTGTTTGCCAATTGGGATAAACACGGATTCACATAATAACCCCCTTTCTTTTCAAGTTTGGGCGCCATAAACTCATTCTCCTCGTTAGGATGAATGACATTGATGCTTTGGCTTAAATATAAAAGTTTTTCTTTCCACCATTTTTTATAATTAAAGTTTGTTTGCCAATGGGGACAAACACGGATTCACACAGTAATCTTCTTTCTTTTCAAGATTAGGCACCATAAACTCATTTTCCTCATTGAGATGAATGGCATTGATGCTTTGGTTTCGTAAGAAAAGCTTTTCATTCTACCATTTTTTAGAATTAAAGTTTGTGTGCCAATTAGGATAAACACGGATTCACATAATAACCTCCTTTCTTTTCAAGTTTGGGCACCATAAACTCATTCTCCTCATTGGGATGAATGGCATTAATGCTTTGGTTTAAATATAAAAGTTTTTCTTTCCACCAGTTTTTATAATTAAAGTTTATTTGTCAATTGGGACAAACACAGATTCACACAGTAATCTCCTTTCTTTTCAAGATTGGGCACCATAAACTTATTCTCCTCATTGAGATGAATGGCATTGATGCTTTGGTTTCATAAGAAAAGCTTTTTTTTTCCACCAATTTTTAGAATTAAACTTTGTTTGCCAATTGGTACAAACACGGATTCATGCAATAATGCCCTTTCTTTTCATGATTGGGCACCATAAACTCATTCTCCTAATTGCTATGAATGGCATTGATGCTGCTGCTTCATAAGAGATGCTTTTCTTTACATCATTTTTTAGAATTAAAGTTTGTTTGCCAAGTAGGAGAAACACGGATTCACATAGTAATCACTTTTCATTTTAAGATTGAGCACCATAGAGTCATTCTCCCCATTAGGATAAATGACATTGATCTTCGGTTTTATAAGAAAAGCTTCCTTTTCCATCAATTTTTAGAGTTAAAGTTCATTTGTCAATTGGGACAAACAAGGATTCACATAGTTATCTACATTCTTTTCAATATTAGGTACCGTAAAGTCATTCTCCTCATTAGGATGAATGACATTGATGCTTTAGTTTCATAAGAAAAGCTTCCCTTTCCATCATTTTTTAGAGTTAAAATTCATTTGTCAATTGGCACAAACATGGATTCATATAGTAATCTCTATTCTTTTCAATATTGGGTACTATAAACTCATTCTTCTCATTGGGATGAATGACATTGATGCTTCGGTTTCGTAAGAAAAGCTTTTGTTCCCATCATGTTTAGAGTTAAAGTTTATTTGTTAGTTGGGACAAATACGAATTCACACAATAATCTCTTTTTCTTTCAAGATTGGGCACCATAAACAAATTCTACTCATTGGGATGAATGACATTGATGCTTTGGTTTCAATATAAAAGCTTTTCTTTCCACCATTTTTTATAATTAAAGTTTGTTTGCCAATTGGGAAAAACACAGATTCAAGTAATAATGCCCTTTCTTTTCATGGTTAGGCACCATAAACTCATTTTCCTAATTGCTGCGATTGACAGTAATGCTTCCGCTTCATAAAAAAAGTGTCTCTTCCCATTTTTTAGAATTAAAGTTTGTTTGCCAATTGGGACAAACATGGATTCACTCAGTAATCTCCTTTTTTTTCAAGATTGAGCACCATAAACTCATTCTCCCCATTGGGATGAATGACATTGATCTTTGGTTTCATAAGAAAAGCTTCCCTTTCCATCATTTTTTAGAGTTAAAGTTCATTTGTCAATTAGGATAAACACGGATTCACATAGTAATCTCCATTCTTTTCAATATTGGGCACCATAAAATCATTCTCCTTATTAGGATGAATGATATTGATGCTTCAATTTCATAAGAAAAGCTTCCATTTCCATCATTTTTTAGAATTAAAATTTGTTTGCCAATTGGGACAAACAAGGATTCGCATAGTAATCTACTTTCTTTTCAAGATTGAGCACCATAAACTCATTCTCCCCATTGGGATAAATGACATTAAAGCTCTGGTTTCAAAATAAAAGCTTTTCTTTCCACCATTTCTTAGAATTAAAGTTTGTTTCCCAATTAGGACAAACACAGATTCACATGGTAATCTACTTTCATTTCAAGATTGGGCACCAAAAACTTATTCCCCTCATTGGGATAAATGACATTGATGCTTCAGTTTCATTTAAAAAGCTTTTCTTTCCATCATTTCTTACAATTAAAGTTTGGGACAAATACGGATTCACATAATAATCTCTTTTCTTTTCAAGAGTGGGCACCATAAACTCATTCTACTCGTTGGGATGAATGACATTGATGCTTTGATTTCAATATAAAAGCTTTTCTTTCCACCAATTTTTGGAATTAAACTTTATTTGCCAATTGGGACAAACACAGATTCATGTAATAATGCCCTTTCTTTTCATGATTAGGCACCATAAACTCATTCTCCTAATTGCTTTGAATGACATTGATTCTGCCACTTCATAAGAGACGCTACTCTTTACATCATTTTTTTAGAATTAAAGTTTGTTTGCCAATTGGGAGAAACACGGATTCACATAGTAGTCTCTTTTCATTTCAAGATTGAGCACCATAAACTCATTCTCCTTATTGGGATGAATGACATTGATCTTCAGTTTCATAAGAAACGCTTCCCTTTCCATCATTTTTTAGAATTAAAATTCATTTGTCAATTAGGACAAACACAGATTCATATAGTTATCTCCATTCTTTTCAATATTGGGTTCCGTAAACTCATTCTTCTCGTTGGGATGAATGACATTGATGCTTTGGTTTTATAAGAAAAGCTTCCCTTCCCATCATTTTTTCGAGTTAAAGTTCATTTATCAACTGGCACAAACATAAATTCATATAGTAATCTCCTTTCATTTCAACATTGAGCACCATAAACTTATTCTCCCCATTAGGATGAATGACATTGATCTTCGGTTTCATAAGAAAAACTTCCCTTTCCATTTTTTTTAAGAGTTAAAATTCATTTGTCAATGGGGACATACATGGATTCACATAGTTATCTCCATTCTTTTCAATATTGGGTACCGTAAACTCATTCTCCTTTTTGGGATAAATGACATTGATGCTTCGGTTTCATAGGAAAAGCTTCCCTTTCCATCATTTTTTAGAGTTAAAGTTCATTTGACAATTGGGATAAACACGGATTCACCTAGTAATCTCCATTCTTTTCAATATTAGGTACTATAAACTCGTTCTCCTCATTGGGATGAATGACATTGATGCTTCAGTTTCATAAAAAAAGCTTTCGCTCCCATCATTTTTAGAGTTAAAGTTCATTTGTTAGTTGGGACAAACACAGATTCACATAATAATCTCCTTTTTTTCAAGATTGGGCACCATAAACAAATTCTACTCATTAGGAAGAATGACATTGATTCTTTGGTTTTAATATAAAAGCTTTTCTTTCCACCATTTTTTAGAAGTTTGTTTGCCAATTGGAACAAACACAGATTCAAGTAATAATGCCCTTTCTTTTCATGATTGGGCACCATAAACTCATTCTCCTAATTGCCATGAATGACATTGATGCTTCCGCTTCAAAAGAAAAGTCTCTTTCCATCATTTTTTAGAATTAAAGTTTGTTTGCCAATTGGGACAAACACGGATTCACTCAGTAATCTCCTCCCTTTTCAAGATTGAGCGCCATAAACTCATTCTCCCCATTGAGATGAATGACATTGATCTTCGGTTTTATAAGAAAAACTTCCCTTTCTATCATTTTTTAGAGTTAAAGTTCATTTTTCAATTGGGACAAACACGGATTCACATAGTTATCTGCATTCTTTTCAATATTGGGCACCATAAACTCATTCTCCTTATCGGGATGAATGACATTGATGCTTCGGCTTCAAAAGAAAAGCTTCCGTTTCCATCATTTTTTAGAATTAAAGTTTGTTTGCCAATTAAGACAAACATGGATTCGTATAGTAACCTACTTTCTTTTCAAGATTGAGCACCATAAACTTATTCTCCCTATTGGGATGAATGACATTGATGCTCTGGTTTTAATATAAAAGCTTTTCTTTCCACCATTTCTTAGAATTAAAGTTTGTTTCCCAATTGGGACAAACACGGATTCACATGGTAATCTACTTTCTTTTCAAGATTGGGCATCATAAACTCATTCCCCTCATTGGGATAAATAACATTGATGCTTCAGTTTCATTTAAAAAGCTTTACTTTCCATGATTTCTTACAATTAAAGTTTGGGACAAATATGGATTCAAATAATAATATCATTTCTTTTCAAGATTGGGCACCATAAACTCATTCTACTTGTTGGGATGAATGACATTGATGCTTTGGTTTCAATATAAAAGCTTTTCTTTCCACTTATTTTTAGAATTAAACTTTGTTTGCCAATTGGGACAAACACAGATTCATGTAATAATGCCCTTTCTTTTAATGATTGGGCACATAAACTCATTCTCCTAATTGCTATGAATGACATTGATGCTGTCACTTCATAAGAGGCGCTTCTCTTTACATTGTTTTTTAGAATTAAAGTTTGTTTGCCAAATGGGAGAAACACGGATTCACATAATAATCTTCTTTTATTTCAAGATTGAGCACCATAAACTCATTCCCCCCATTGGGATGAATGACAATGATGCTTTGGTTTAAATATAAAAGTTTTTTTTCCACCATTTTTTAGAATTAAAGTTTATTTGCCAATTGGGATAAACATGGATTCACATAGTAATGTCCTTTCTTTTAAAGATTGGGTACCATAAACTCATTCTCCTTATTGAGATGAATGGCATTGATGCTTTGGTTTCGTAAGAAATGCTTTTCATTCCACCATGTTTTGGAATTAAAGTTTGTTTGCCAATTGGGACAAACACGGATTCACATAGTAATGTCCTTTCTTTTCAAGATTGGGCACCATAAACTCATTCCCCATATTTCGATAAATGGCATTAACGTTTTGGTTTCCTTTAAAAAGCTTTTGTTGCTGCCATTTTTTAGAATCAAAGTTCGTTTGTCAATTGGGACAAACATGGATTCATATTGTAATCTCCTTTCTTTTAAAGATTGGGCGCCATAAACTCATTCTCCGTATTGGGATGAATGGCATTAATGCTTTGGTTTCTGAAGAAAAGCTTTTCTTTCCATCATTTTTTAGAGTTAAAGTTCATTTGTCAATTGAGACAAACTCGGATTCACTTTATAATGTCCTTTCTATTCATAATTCGCACCATAAACTCATTCTCCTAATTGGGATGAATGACATTGTTGCTTTTGTTTCGTAAGAAAAGCTTTTCTTTCCACCATTTTTTTTAATTAAAGTTTGTTTGCCAATTAGGATAAACACGGATTCACATAGTAATCTCCTTTCTTTCATGATTAAGCCCCATAAACTCATTCTTCTATTTGAGATGAATGACATTGATGCTTTGGTTCAAATATAAAAGTTTTTCTTTCCACCATTTTTTATAGTTAAAGTTTGTTTCTTAATTGGGACAAACACAGATTCACATAATATTGTCCTTTCTTTTCATGATTGGGCCCTATAAACTCATTCTCCTAATTGGGATGAATGGCATTGTTGCTTTGGTTTCGTAAGAAAAGCTTTTCTTTCCACCATTTTTTGGAATTAAAGTTTGTTTGCCAATTGAGATAAACGGGTTCACATAATAATCTCCTTTCTTTTTAAGATTGGGCACCATAAACTCATTGTACCCATTAGGATAAAAGACATTGATGCTTTGGTTTAAATATAAAAGTTTTTCTTTCCACCATTTTTTAGAATTAAAATTTGTTGGCCAATTGGGACAAACACGAATTCACATAGTAATGTCCTTCCCCTTCAAGATTGGGCACCATAAACTCATATTCCTCATTGAGATGAATGGCATTGATGCTTTGGTTTTGTAAGAAAAGCTTTTCATTCTGCCATTTTTTGGAATGAAAGTTTGTTTGCCAATTAGGATAAACACAGATTCACATAATAACCCCTTTTCTTTTTTCAAGTTTAGGCACCATAAACTCATTCTCCTCATTGGGATGAATGACATTGATGCTTTGGTTTAAATATAAAAGCTTTTCTTTCCACCATTTTTTATAATTAAAGTTTGTTTGTCAATTGGGACAAACACGGATTCACATAATAATGTCCTTTCTTTTCATGATTGGGGCCCATAAACTCATTCTCCTAATTGGGATGAATGGCATTGTTGCTTCGATTTCGTAAGAAAAACTTTTCTTTCCACTATTTTTTGGAATCAAAGTTTGTTTACCAATTGGGATAAACATGGATTCACATAATAATCTACTTTCTTTTTAAGATTGGACACCTTAAACTCATTCTACTCGTTGGGATGAATGACATTGATGCTTTGGTTTCAACATAAAAGCTTTTCTTTCTGCCATTTTTTAAAATTAAAGTTTGTATGCTGATTGGGACAAACACGGATTCACATAGTAATCTCCTTTCTTTTCAAGATTGGGCACCATAAACTCATTCTCCTCATTTAGATGAATGGCACTGATGCTTCGGTTTCGTAAGAAAAGCTTTTCATTCCACCATTTTTTGGAATGAAAGTTTCTTTGCCAATTGGGATAAACACGGATTCACATAATAACCCCCTTTTTTTTTCAAGTTTGGGCACCATAAACTCATTCTCCTTATTGGGATGAATGACATTGATGCTTGGGTTTAAATAGAAAAGCTTTTCTTTCCACCATTTTTTTCTAATTAAAGTTTGTTTATCAATTGGGACAAACACGGATTCACTTAATAATGTCCTTTCTTTTGATGATTGGGGCCCATAAACTCATTCTCCTAATGGGGATGAATGGCATTGTTGCTTTGGTTTCGTAAGAAAAGCTTTTCTTTCCACTATTTTTTGGAATTAAAGTTTGTTTGCTAATTGGGACAAACACGGATTCGCATAGTAATCTACTTTCTTTTCAAGATTGAGCACCATAAACTCATTCTCCCTATTGGGATGAATGACATTGATGCTTTGGTTTCAATATAAGAGCTTTTCTTTCCACCATTTTTTAGAATCAAACTTTGTTTGCCAATTGGGACAAACACGGATTCATGTAATAATGCCCTTTCTTTTCATGATTGGACACCATAAACTCATTCTCCTAATTGCTATGAATGACATTGATGCTTCCGCTTCATAAGAAAAGTGTCTCTTTCCATTATTTTTTAGAATTAAAGTTTGTTTGCCAATTGGGACAAACACGGATTCACTCAGTAATCTCCTTTCTTTTCAAGATTGAGCACCATAAACTCATTCTCCCCATTGGGATGAATGACATTGATCTTTGGTTTCATAAGAAAAGCTTCCCTTTCCATCATTTTTTAGAGTTAAAGTTCATTTGTCAATGGGGACAAACATGGATTCACATATTTATCTCCGTTCTTTTCAATATTGGGTACCGTAAACTTATTCTCCTCATTGGGATGAATGACATTGATGCTTCTATTTCATAAGAAAAGCTTCCCTTTCCATCATTTTTTAGAGTTAAAGTTCACTTGTCAATTGGGACAAACACAGATTCACATAGTAATCTCTATTCTTTTCAATATTGGGTACTGTAAACTCATTCTTCTCATTGGGATGAATGACATTGATGCTTCAGTTTCGTAAGAAAAGCTTTTGTTCCCATCATTTTTAGAGTTAAAGTTCATTTGCTAGTTGGGACAAACATGGATTCACACAATAATCTCATTTTTTTTTCAAGATTGGGGACCATAAACTCATTCTAGTCATTGGGATGAATGACATTGATGCTTTGGTTTCAATATAAAAGCTTTTCTTTCCACCATTTTTTAGAATTAAACTTTGTTTGCCAATTGGGACAAACACAGATTCATGCGATAATGCCTTTTCTTTTCATGATTGGGCACCATAAACTCATTCTCCTAATTGCTATGAATGACATTGATGCTGCTGCTTCATAAGAGACGCTTCTCTTTACATCATTTTTAAGAATTAAAGTTCGTTTGCCAATTAGGAGAAACACGGATTCATATAGTAATCTCCTTTCATTTCAAGATTAAGCACCAAAAACTCATTCTCCCCATTGGGATGAATGACATTGATCTTTGGATTCATAAGAAAAACTTCCCTTTCCATCATTTTTTAGAGTTAAAGTGCATTTGTCAATGGAGACAAACACGGATTCACATTGTTATCTCCATTCTTTTCAATATTGGGTACTATAAACTCATGCTCCTCATTGGGATGAATGACATTGATGCTTCGATTTCATAAGAAAAGCTTCCCTTTTCATCAATTTTTAGAGTTAAAGTTCATTTGTCAATTGGCACAAACACGGCTTTATATAGTAATCTCTATTCTTTTCAATATTGGGTACTATAAACTCATTCTCCTCATTGGGATGAATGAAATTGATGCTTCAGCTTCCTAATGAATGCTTTTGTTCCCATCTTTTTTAGAGTTAAAGTTCATTTTTTAGTTGGGACAAACACGGATTCACACAATAATCTCTTTTTTTTTTCAAGATTAGGCACCATAAACAAATTCTACTCATTGGGATGAATGACATTAATGCTTTGGTTTCAATATAAAAGCTTTTCTTTCCACCATTTTTTAGAATTAAACTTTGTTTGCCAATTGGGTCAAACAAGGATTCATGTAATAATGCCCTTTCTTTTCATGATTGGGCACCATAAACTCATTTTGCTAATTGCTATGAATGACATTGATGTTGCCGCTTCATAAGAGGCGCTTTTTTTTATAGTATTTTTTAGAATTAAAGTTTGTTTTCCAATTGGGAGAAACACGGATTCATATAGTAATCTCCTTTCATTTCAAGATTGAGCACCATAAACTCAATCTCACCATTGGGATGAATGACTTTGATCTTCGGTTTCATAAGAAAAACTTCCCTTTCCATCATTTATTAGAGTTAAAGTTCATTTGTCAATGGAGACAAACATGGATTCACATTGTTATCTCCATTTATTATAATATTGGGTACCATAAACTCATTCTCCTCATTGGGATGAATGACATTGATGCTTCAGTTTCATAAGAAAAGCTTCCCTTTCCATCATTTTTTAGAGTTAAAGTTCATTTGTCAATTGGCACAAACACGGATTCATATAGTAATCTCTATTCTTTTCAATATTGGGTACTATAAACTCATTCTCCTCATTAGGATGAATGACATTGATGCTTCAGTTTCCTAAGAAAAGCTTTTGTTCCCATCATTTTTAGAGTTAAAGTTCATTTTTTTAGTTGGGACAAACACGGATTCACACAATAATCTCTTTTTCTTTCAAGATTGAGCATCATAAACAAATTCTACTCATTGGGATAAAAGACATTGATGCTTTGGTTTCAATATAAAAGCTTTTCTTTCCATCATTTTTTTGAATTAAACTTTGTTAGCCAATTGGGACAAACACGAATTAATGTAATAATGCCCTTTCTTTTCATGATTGGGCACCATAAACTTATTCTCCTAATTGCTATGAATGACATTGAAGCTGTCGCTTCATAAGAGGCGCTTTTTTTTTACATCATTTTTTAGAATCAAAGTTCGTTTGTCAATTGGGACAAACACGGATTCACATTGTAATCTCCTTTCTTTGCAAAATTAGGCACCATAAACTCATTCTCCTCATTGGGATGAATGGCATTGATACTTTGGTTTCATAAGAAAAACTTTTCACTCCACCATTTTTTGGAATTAAAGTTTGTTTGCCAATTAGGATAAACATGGATTCACATCATAATCTCCTTTCTTTTCAAAATTGAGCACCATAAACTCATTCTACCCATTGGGATGAATGACAATGATGCTTTGGTTTAAATATAAAAGTTCTTTTTCCACCATTTTTTAGAATTAAAGTTTGTTTGCCAATTGGGACAAACACAGATTCACATAGTAATGTCCTTTCTTTTCAAGATTGGGCACCATAAACTCATTCCCCATATTTCGATAAATGGCGTTAACGTTTTGGTTTCCTTTAAAAAGCTTTTGTTACTGCCATTTTTTAGAATCAAAGTTCGTTTCTCAATTGGGACAAACATGGATTCACATTGTAATCTCCTTTCTTTTCATGATTGGGCACCATAAACTCATTCTCTGCATTGGGATGAATGGCATTAATGCTTTGGTTTTTTAAGAAAAGCTTTTCTTTCCATCATTTTTTAGTTTTAAAGTTCATTTGTCAATTGAGACAAACTTGGATTCACTTTATAATGTCCTTTCTATTCATGATTGGCACCATAAACTCATTCTCCTAATTGGGATAAATGACATTGTTGTTTTTGTTTCGTAAGAAAAGCTTTTCTTTGCACCATTTTTTTGAATTAAAGTTTGTTTGCCAATTGGGATAAACACGGATTCACATAGTAATCTCCTTTTCTTTCATGATTGAGCCCCATAAACTTATTCTCCTATTTGAGATGAATACATTGATGCTTTGGTTCAAATATAAAAGTTTTTCTTTCCACCATTTTTTATAATTAAAGTTCGTTTGTCAATTAGGACAAACACGGATTCACATAATATTGTCCTTTCTTTTCATGATTGGGCCCCATAAACTCATTCTCCTAATTGGGATGAATGGCATTGTTGCTTTGGTTTCGTAAGAAAAGTTTTTCTTTCCACCATTTTTTGGAATTAAAGTTTGCTTGCCAATTGAGTTAAACACAGATCCACATTATAATCTCCTTTTCTTTCAAGATTGGGCACCATAAACTCATTCTACCCATTGGGATGAATGACATTGATGCTTTGGTTTAAATATAAAAGTTTTTCTTTCCACCATTTTTTAGAATTAAAATTTGTTGGCTAATTGGGACAAACATGGATTCACATAGGAATGTCCATCCCTTTCAAGATTGGGCACCATAAACTCAATCTCCTCATTGAGATGAATGGCATTGATGCTCTGGTTTTGTAAGAAAAGCTTTTCATTCTGCCATTTTTTGGAATGAAAATTTGTTTGCTAATTGGGATTAACACGGATTCACATAATAACCTCTTTGTTTTTTCAAGTTTGGGCACCATAAACTCATTCTTCTCATTGGGATGAATGACATTGATGCTTTGGTTTATATATAAAAGTTTTTCTTTCCATCATTTTTTATAATTAAAGTTCGTTTGTCAATTGGGACAAACATGGATTCACATAATAATGTCCTTTCTTTTCATGATTGGGGCCCATAAACTCATTCTCCTAATTGGGGTGAATGGCATTGTTGCTTTGGTTTCGTAAGACAAGCTTTTTTTTTCCACTATTTTTTGGAATTAAAGTTTGTTTGCCAATTGGGGCAAACATGGATTCGCATAGTAATCTACTTTCTTTTCAAGATGGAGCACCATAAACTCAATCTCCCCATTGGGATGAATGACATTGATGCTTTGGTTTTAACATAAAAGCTTTTCTTTCCACCATTTTTTAGAATCAAACTTTGTTTGCCAATTGGGACAAACACAGATTCATATAATAATTCCCTTTCTTTTCATGATTGGGCACCATAAACTCATTCTCCTAATTGCTATGAATGACATTGATGCTTCCGCTTCATAAGAAAAGAGTCTCTTTCCATCATTTTTTAGAATTAAAGTTTGTTTGCCAATTGGGACAAACACGGATTCACTCAGTAATCTCCTTTCTTTTCAAGATTGAGCACCATAAACTCATTCTCCCATTGGGATGAATGACATTGATCTTTGGTTTCATAAGAAAAGCATCCCTTTCCATCATTTTTTGAGTTAAAGTTCATTTGTCAATGGGGATAAACATGGATTCATATATTTATCTCCATTCTTTTCAATATTAGGTACCGTAAACTCATTCTCCTCGTTGGGATGAATGACATTGATGCTTCGATTTCATAAGAAAAGCTTCCCTTTCCATCATTTTTTGGAGTTAAAGTTCACTTGTCAACTGGGACAAACAAAGATTCACATAGTAATCTCCATTCTTTTCAATTTTAGGTACTGTAAACTCAGTCTTCTCATTAGGATGAATGACATTGATGCTTCAGTTTCGTAAGAAAAGCTTTTGTTCCCATCATTTTTAAAGTTAAAGTTTACTTGTCAATTGGCACAAACGCGGATTCATGTAGTAATCTCCATTCTTTTCAATATTAGGTACTATAAACTCATTTTCCTCATTGGGATGAATGATATTGATGCTTCGATTTCCTAAGAAAAGCTTTTGTTCCTATCATTTTTAGAGTTAAAGTTCATTTTTTAGTTGGGACAAACATGGATTCACACAATAATCTCCTTTTTTTTTCAAGATTGGGCACCATAAACAAATTCTATTCATTGGGATAAATGACATTGATGGTTTGGTTTCAATATAAAAGCTTTTCTTTCCACCATTTTTTAGAATTAAACTTTGTTTGCCAATTGGGACAAACACGGATTCATGTAATAATGCCCTTTCTTTTCATGATTGGGCACCATAAACTCATTCCCCTAATTGGTATGAATGACATTAATGTTGCCGCTTCATAAGAGGCGCTTCTCTTTACATCATTTTTTAGAATTAAAGTTTGTTTGCCAATTGGGAGAAACATAGATTCATGTAGTAATCTCCTTTCATTTCAAGATTGAGCACCATAAACTCACTTTCCTATTGGCATGAATGACTTTGATCTTCGATTTTGATAAGAAAAACTTCCCTTTCCATCATTTATTAGAGTTAAAGTTCATTTGTAAATGGGGACAAACATGTATTCACATAGTTATCTCCATTCTTTTCAATATTGGGTACCGTAAACTCATTCTCCTCATTGGGATGAATGACATTAATGCTTCGGTTTCATAAGAAAAGCTTCCCTTTCCATAATTTTTTGGAGTTAAATTTCATTTATCAATTGGGACAAACACAGAGTCACATAGTAATCTCCATTCTGTTCAATATTGGGTACTATAAACTCATTCTCCTCATTGGGATGAATGACATTGATGCTTCGATTTCGGAGGAAAAGCTTTTGGTCCCATCATTTTTAGCGTTAAAGTTCATTTGTTAGTTGGAACAAACACGGATTCACATAATAATCTCCTTTATTTTCAAGATTGGGCACCATAAACAAATTCTACTCATTGCGATAAATGACATTGATGCTTTGGTTTCAATATAAAAGCTTTTCTTTCCACCATTTTTTAGAATTAAAGTTTGTTTGCCAATTAGGACAAACACAGATTCAAGTAATAGAGCCCTTTCTTTTCATGATTGGGCACCATAAATTAATTCTCCTAATTGCTATGAATGACATTGATGCTTCCGCTTCATAAGAAAAGCGTCACTTTCCATCATTATTTAGAATTAAAGTTTGTTTGCCAATTGGGACAAACACGGATTCACTCAGTAATCTCCTTTCTTTTCAAAATTGAGCACCATAAACTCGTTCTCCCTATTGGGATGAATGACATTGATCTTCAGTTTCATAAGAAAAGCATCCCTTTCCGTCATTTTTTGAGTTAAAGTTCATTTGTCAATAGGGATAAACATGGATTCATATATTTATCTCCATTCTTTTCAATATTGGGCACCATAAACTCATTCTCCTCATTGGGAAGAATGACATTGATGCTTCGATTTCATAAGAAAAGCTTCTCTTTCCATCACTTTTTAGAGTTAAAGTTCATTTATCAATTGGCACAAACACGGATTCATATAGTGATCTCCATTCTTTTCAATATTGGGTACTATAAACTCATTCTCCTTATTGGGATGAATGACATTGATGCTTTAGTTTCGTAAGAAAAGCTTTTGTTCCCATCATTTTTAGAGTTAAAGTTCATTTGTTAGTTGGGACAAACACAGATTCATACAATAATCTCCTTTTTTTTTCAAGATTGGGCAGCATAAACAAATTCTACTCATTGGGATGAATGACATTGATGCTTTGGTTTCAATATAAAAGCTTTTCTTTCCACCATTTTTTAGAATTAAAGTTTGTTTGCCAATTGGGACAAACACAGATTCACGTAATAATGCCCTTTCTTTTCATGATTAGGCACCATAAAGTCATTCTCCTAATTGTTATGAATGACATTGATGCTTCCGCTTCATAAGAAAAACGTCTCTTCCCATCATTTTTTAGAATTAAAATTTGTTTGCCAATTGGGACAAACACAGATTCATTAGTAATCTCCTTTCTTTTCAAGATTAAGTACCATAAACTCATTCTCCCTATTGGGATGAATGACATTGATTTTCGGTTTCATAAGAAAAGCTTCCCTTTCCATCATTTTTTAGAGTTAAAGTTCATTTGTCAATTGGGACAAACACGGATTCACATAGTAATCTTCATTCTTTTCAATATTGGGCACCATAAACTCATTCTCCTCATTTGGATGAATGACCTTGATGCTTCGGTTTCATAAGAAAAGCTTCCCTTTCCGTCATTTTTTAGATTTAAGGTTTGTTTGTCCATTAGGACAAACACGGATTCACATAGTAATCTACTTTCTTTTCAAGATGAAGCACCATAAACTCATTCTCCCCATTGGGATGAATGACATTGATGCTTTGATTTCAATATAAAAGCTTTTCTTTCCACCATTTCTTAGAATTAAAGTTTGTTTGCCAATTGAGACAAAAATAGATTCACATGGTAATCTCCTTTCTTGTCAAGATTGGGCACCATAAACTTATTCCCCTCATTGGGATAAATGACATTGTTGCTTTGGTTTCAATATAAAAGCTTTTCTTTCCACCATTTTTTAGAATTAAAGATTGTTTGCCAATTGGGCTAAACACGGATTCAGACAGTAATCTCCTTTTTTTTCAAGATTGAGCACCATAAAATCATTCTCCCTATTGGGATGAATGACATTGATGCTTCAGTTTCATAAGAAAAGCTTCCATTTCCATCATTTTTCAAAGTTAAAGTTCATTTGTCAATTGGGACAAACACGGATTCACATAGTTATCTCTATTCTTTTCAATATTGGGTACTGTAAACTCATTCTCCTTATTGGGATGAATGACATTGATGCTTCAATTTCATAAGAAAAGCTTCCCTTTCCATCATTTTTTAAAGTTAAAGTTCATTTGTCAATTGGCACAAACATGGATATAGTAATCTCCATTCTTTTCAATATTGGGTACTATAAACTCGTTCTCTTCATTGGGATGAATGACATTGATGCTTCAGTTTCGTAAGAAAAGCTTTTGTTGCCATCATTTTTAGAGTTAAAGTTCATTTGTTAGTTGGGACAAACATAGATTCACACAACAATCTTCTTTTTTTTCAAGATTAGGCACCATAAAAAATTCTACTTATTGGGGTGAATGATATTGATGCTTTGGTTTCAATATAAAAGCTTGTCTTTCCACCATTTTTTAGCATTAAAGTTTGTTTGCGAATTGGGACAAACACAGATTCAAGTAATAATGCCCTTTCTTCTCATGATTGGGCACCGTAAACTCATTCTCTTAATTGTTATAAGTGACATTGATGCTTCTGCTTCCTAAGAAAAGTGTCTCTTTCCATCATTTTTTAGAATTAAAGTTTGTTTGCCAATTGGGACAAACACGGATTCACTCAGTAATCTCCTTTCTTTTCAAGATTAAGCACCATAAACTCGTTCTCCCCATTGGGATGAATGACATTGATCTTCGGTTTCATAAGAAAAGCTTCCATTTCTATCATTTTTTAGAGTTTAAGTTCATTTGTCAATTAGGACAAACACGGATTCACATAGTAATCTCCATTCTTTTCAATATTGGGCACCATAAACTCATTCTTCTCATTGGGATGAATGACATTGATGCTTCGGTTTCATAAGAAAAGCTTCCTTTTCCGTCATTTTTTAGAATTAAAGTTTGTTTGCTGATTGGGACAAACATGGATTCGCATAGTAATCTACTTTTTTTTCAAGATTAAGCACCATAAACTCATTCTCCCCATTGGGATGAATGACATTGATGCTCTAGTTACAATATAAAAGCTTTTCTTTCCACCATTTGTTAGAATTAAAGTTTATTTGCCAATTGGGACAAAAATGGACTTACATAGTAATCTCCTTTCTTTTCAAGATTGGGCACCATAAACTTATTCCCCTCATTGAGATAAATGACATTGATGCTTTGGATTCAAGATAAAAGCTTTTCTTTCCATCATTTTTTAGAATTAAAGTTTGTTTGCCGATTGGGACAAACACAGATTCAAGTAATAATGCCCATTCTTTTTATGATTGGGCACTATAAACTCATTTTCCTAATTACTATGAATGATATTGATGCTTTCGCTTCATAAGAAAAGCGTCTCTTTCCAACATTTTTTAGAATTAAAGTTTGTTTGCCAATTGGGACAAATACGGATTCACAGAGTAATCTTCTTTCTTTTCAAGATTGAGCACCATAAACTCATTCTCCCCATTGGGATGAATGGCATTGATGCTTTAGTTTGATAAGTAAAGCTTCCCTTTCCATCATTTTTTAGTGTTAAGCTTCATTTATCAATTGGGTCAAACATGGATTCAAATAGTTATCTCTATCCTTTTCAATATTGGGTATTGTAAACTCTTTCTCCTTATTGCGATGAACGGCATTGATGCTTCGATTTCATAAGAAAAGCTTCCCTTTCCATCATGTTTTAGATTTAAAGTTCATTTGTCAATTGGCACAAACACGGATTCATATAGTATGCTCTATTCCTTTCAATATTGAGTACTATAAACTCATTCTTTTCATTGGGATAAATGACATTGATGCTTCGGTTTCATAAGAAAAGCTTTTGTTGCCATTATTTTTAGAGTTAAAGTTCATTTGTTAGTTGGGACAAACACAGATTCACACAAAAATCTCCTTTTTTTTCAAGATTGGGCACCATAAACAAATTCTACTCATTGGGATGAATGACATTGATGCTTTGGTTTCAATATAAAAGCTTTTTTTTCCACCATTTTTTAGAATTAAAGTTTGTTTGCCAATTGGGACAAACACAGAGTCAAGTAATAATGCCCTTTCTTGTCATGATTGGGCACCATAAACTCATTCTCCTAATTGTTATGAATGACATTGATGCTTCTGCTTCATAAGAAAAGCGTCTATTTCTGTCATTTTTTAGAATTAAAGTTTGTTTGCCAATTGGGACAAACACGGATTCACTCAGTAATCTTTTTTCTTTTCAAGATTAAGCACCATAAACTCATTCTCCTCATTTGGATGAATGACCTTGATGCTTCGGTTTCATAAGAAAAGCTTCCCTTTCCGTCATTTTTTAGATTTAAGGTTTGTTTGTCCATTAGGACAAACACGGATTCGCATAGTAATCTACTTTCTTTTCAAGATTAAGCACCATAAACTCATTCTCCCCATTGGGATGAATGACATTGATGCTCTGATTTCAATATAAAAGCTTTTCTTTCCACCATTTCTTAGAATTAAAGTTTGTTTGCCAATTGGGACAAAATGGATTCATATGGTAATCTCTTTTATTTTCAAGATTGGGCACCATAAACTCATTCCCCTTATTGGGATAAATGACATTGATGCTTTGGTTTCAATATAAAAGCTTTTCTTTCCACCATTTTTTAGAATTAAAGTTTGTTTGCCAATTGGGACAAACACATATTCGAGTAATAATGCCCATTCTTTTTATGATTGGGCACCATAAACTCATTTTCCTAATTGCTATGAATGACATTGATGCTTTTGCTTCCTAAGAAAGGCATCTCTTTCCATCATTTCTTAGAATTAAAGTTTGTTTGCCAATTGGGACAAACACGGATTCACACATTTATCTCCTTTCTTTTCAAGATTGAGCATCATAAACTCATTCTCCCCATTGGGATGAATGACATTGATGCTTCGGTTTCATAAGAAAAGCTCCCATTTCCATCATTTTTTAGAGTTAAAGTTCATTTGTCAATAGGGACAAACATGTATTCACACAGTAATCTCCTATCTTTTCAAGATTGAGCACCATAAACTCATTCTCCCATTAGGATGAATGACATTAATGCTTCGGTTTCATACGAAAAGCTTCCGTTTCCATTATTTTTTAGAGTTAAAGTTCATTTGTTAATGGGGACAAACACGGGTTCACATAGTTATCCCCATTCTTTTCAATATTGGGTATCGTAAACTCATTCTCCTCATTGGGATGAATGACATTGATGCTTTGGTTTCATAAGAAAAGCTTCCCTTTCCATCATTTTGTAGAGTTAAAGTTCATTTGTAAATTGGGACAAACACGGATTCACATAGTAATCTTCATTCTTTTTAATATTAGGTACCATAAACTCATTCTCCTCATTGGGATGAATGACATTGATGCTTCAGTTTCATAAGACAAGCTTTTCTTCCCATCATTTTTAGAGTTAAAGTTCATTTGTCAATTATGACAAACACGGATCCATATAGTAATCTCCTTTCTATTTAAGATTGGGCACCATAAACTCATTCTCCTTATTGGGATGAATGACATTGAGGCTTTGGTTTCAATAGAAAAGCTTTTCTTTCCACTATTTTTAGAATTAGAGTTTGTTTGCCAGTTGGGACAAACATAGATTCACATAGTAATCTCCTTTCTTTTCAAGATTAGGCACTATAAACTCATTCTCCTTACTGAGTTGAATGGCATTGATGCTTTGGTTTCGTAAGAAAGCTTTTCATTTCAGCATTTTTTGGAATTAAAGTTTGTTTGCAATTGCGATAAACATGGATTCACATAATAACCTCCTTTCTTTTCAAGATTGGGCACCATAAACTCATTCTACTCATTGGGATGAACGAGATTGATGCATTAGTTTCAATAGAAAAACTTTTCTTTCCACCATTTTTTAGTATTAAAGTTTGTTTGCCAGGTGGGACAAATACGGATTCATATAGTAATCTCCTTTCTTGTCAAGACTGGGCACCATAAACTCATTCTCCTCATTGGGATGAATGGCATTGATGCTTCAGTTTTTGAAGAAAAACTTTTTGTTCCATCATTTCTAGTGTTAAAGTTCATTTGTCAATTGGGAGAAACACGGATTCACATAAAAATGTCCTTCCTTTTCATGATTGGGCCCCATAAACTCATTCTCCTAATTGGGATGAATGACATTGTTGCTTTGGTTTTGTAAGAAAAGCTTTTCTTTCCACCATATTTTGGAATTAAAGTTTGCTTGCCAGTTGAGTTAAACACAGATCCACATTATAATCTCCTTTTCTTTCAAGATTGGGCACCATAAACTCATTCTACCCATTGGGATGAATGACATTGATGCTTTGGTTTAAATATAAAAGTTTTTCTTTCCAGCATTTTTTAGAATTAAAATTTGTTGGCCGATTAGGACAAACAGGGATTCATATAGTAATGTCCTTTCTTTTCAAGATTGGGCACCATAAACTCATTCTCCTCATTGAGATGAATGGCATTGATGCTTTGGTTTCGTAAGAAAAGCTTTTCATTCTGCCATTTTTTGGAATAAAAGTTTGTTTGCCAATTGGGATAAAAACGGATTCAAATAGTAACCCCCTTTCTTTTCAAGTTTGGGCACCATAAACTCATTCTCCTTATTGGGATGAATGACATTGATGCTTTGGTTTAAATATAAAAGTTTTTTTTCCACCATTTTTTGTAATTAAAGTTTGTTTGCCAATGGGGACAAACATGGATTCACACAGTAATCTCCTTTCTTTTCAGGATTGGGCACCATAATCTCATTCTCCTCATTGAGATAATGGCATTGATGCTTTGGTTTCGTAAGAAAGCTTTTCATTCCAGCATTTTTTAGAATTAAAGTTTGTGTGCCAATTAGGATAAACACAGATTCATATAGTAACCTCATTTCTTTTCAAGTTTGGGCACCATAAACTCATTCTCCTCATTGGGATGAATGGCATTGATGCTTTGGTTTAAATATAAAAGTTTTTCTTTCCACCATTTTTTATAATTAAAGCTTGTTTTCCAATTGGGACAAGCACATATTTACACAGTAATCTCCTTTTCTTTTCAAGATTGGGCACCATAAACTCATTCTTCTCATTGAGATGAATGGCATCGATGCTTTGGTTTCGTAAGAAAAGCTTTTTATTCCACCATTTTTTGCAATTAAAGTTTGTTTACCAATGGGGATAAACACGAATTCACATAATAACCTCATTTCTTTTCAAGATTGGGCACCATAAACTCATTCTTCTCATTGGGACGTATGATATTGATGCTTTGGTTTCAATAGAAAAACTTTTCTTTCCACCATTTTTAGAATTAAAGTTTGTTTGCCCATTGGGACAAACACGGATTCACATAATAATCTCCTTGCTTTTCAAGATTGGGCACCACAACTCATTCTCCTCATGGAGATGAATGAATTGATGCTTTGGTTTCATAGGAAAAGCCTTTTATTCCACCATTTTTTGGAATTAATGTTTGTTTGCCAATTAGGACAAACATAGATTCACATAGTAATGTCCTTTCTTGCCAAGATTAGGCAGCATAAACTAATCCCCCACATTTCAATAAATGGCATTAATGCTTTTGTTTCCTTTAAAAAGCTTTTGCTCCCACCATTTTTTAGAATCAAAGTTCATTTCTGAATTCGGACAAACACGGATTCACATAGTAATCTCTTTTCTTTTCAAGATTGGGCACCATAAACTCAATCTCCTAATTGGGATGAATGGCATTGATGCTTTAGTTTCTGAAGAAAAGCTTTTCTTTCCATTATTTTTAGTGTTAAAGTTCATTAGTCAATTGGGACAAACACAGATTCACATAATAATGTCTTTTCTTTTCATGATTGGGCCCCATAAACTCATTCTCCTAATTGGGATGAATGACATTGTTGCTTTGGTTTCGTAAGAAAAGCTTTTCTTTCCACCAGTTTTTGGAATTAAAGTTTGTTTGCCAATTGGGACAAACACGGATTCACATAGTAACGTCCTTTCTTGCCAAGATTAGGCACCATAAATGCAATCACCGCATCTTGATAAACGACATTAACGCTTTGGTTTCCTTTAAAAAGCTTTTGTTCCCGCCATTTTTTAGAATCAAAGTTCATTTGTCAATTAGGACAAGCACGGATTCACATTGTAATCCTCTTTCTTTTCAAGATTGGGCACCATAAACTCATTCTCCTTATTGGGATGAATGGCATTGATGCTTTGGTTTCGTAAGAAAAGCTTTTCATTCCACCATTTTTTGGAATTAAAGTTTGTTTGCCAATTAGGATAAACATGGATTCACATAATAATCTCCTTTTTTTCAAGATTGAGCACCATAAACTCATTCTACCCATTGGGATGAATGGCATTGATGCTTTGGTTTAAATATAAAAGTTTTTCTTTCCACCATTTTTTAGAATTAAAGTTTGTTTCCCAATTGGGATAAACATGGATTCACATAGTAATGTACTTTCTTTTAAAGATTGGGCAACATAAACTCATTCTCCTTATTGACATGAATGGCATTGATGCTTTGGTTTCGTAAGAAAAGCTTTTCATTCCACCATTTTTTGGAATTAATGTTTGTTTGCCAATTGAGACAAACACGGATTCACATAGTAATGTACTTTCTTTTCAAGATTGGGCACCATAAACTCATTCCCCACATTTTAATAAATGGCATTAACGTTTTGGTTTCCTTTAAAAAGCTTTTGTTCCCGCCATTTTTTAGAATCAAAGTTCGTTTGTCAATTAGGACAAACACGGATTCACATTATAATCTTATTTTTTTTCATGATTGGGCGCCATAAACTTATTCTTCGCATTGGGATGAATGGCATTGATGCTTTGGTTTCTAAAGAAAAGCTTTTCTTTCCATCATTTTTTAGTGTTAAAGTTCATTTGTCAATTGGGACAAACTCGGATTCACTTTATAATATCCTTTCTATTCATGATTGGCACCATAAACTCATTCTCCTTATTGGGATGAATGACATTGTTGCTTTTGTTTTGTAAGAAAAGCTTTTCTTTCCACCATTTTTTGGAATTAAAGCTTGTTTACCAATTGAGATAAACACAGATTCACATAATAATCTCCTTTTTTTTCAAGATTGAGCACTATAAACTCATTCTACCCATTGGGATGAATGACATTGATGCTTTGGTTTAAATATAAAAGTTTTTCTTTCCACCATTTTTTGGAATTAAAGTTTGTTTGCCAATTGTGACAAACACGGATTCACGCAGTAATCTCCTTTCTTTTCAAGATTGGGCACCATAAACTCATTCTCCTCATTGTGATGAATGGCATTGATGCTTTGGTTTCATAGGAAAAGCTTTTCATTCCACCATTTTTTGGAATTAAAGTTTGTTTACCATTTGGGATAAACACAGATTCATATAATAACCTCATTTCTTTTCAAGATTAGGCGCCATAGACTCATTCTACTCATTGGGATGAATGACATTGATACATTGGTTTCAGTATAAAAACTTTTCTTTCCACCATTTTTTAGTATTAAAGTTTGTTTGCTGGTTGGGACAAACACAGATTCACATAGTAATCTCCTTTCTTGTCAAGATTGGGCACCATAAACTCATTCTTCTTAGTGAGATGAATGACATTGATGCTTTGGTTTCGTAAGAAAAGCTTTTCATTCCACCACTTTTTGGAATTAAAGTTTATTTGCCAATTGGGACAAGCACTGATTCACATAGTACTGTCCTTTCTTGCCAAGATTGGGCACCATAGACTCATTCCCTGCATTTTCATAAATGGCATTAACGCTTTGGTTTCCTTTAAAAAGCTTTTGTTCCCACCATTTTTTAGAATCAAAGTTTGTTTGTCAATTTGGACAAACACGGATTCACATAGTAATCTCCTTTCTTTTCAAAATTGGGCACCATAAACTCATTCTCCTCATTGGGATAAATTACATTAATGCTTTAGTATCATTAAAAAGCTTTTCTTTCCGTCATTTCTTAAAATTTGCTTGCCAATTGGGACAAACACGGAATCACATAGTAATGTCCTTTCTTTTCAAGATTGGGAACCATAAACTCATTGCCCGCATTTCGATAAATGGCATTAACGTTTTGGTGTCCTTTAAAAAGCTTTTGTTCCCATATTTTTTAGAATCAAGGTTTGCTTGCCAATTAGGATAAACACAGATTCACATAGTAATCTCCTTTCTATTCAAGATTGGGCACCATAAATTCATTCTCCTCGTTGGGTTGAATGACAGTGATGCTTTGGTTTCAATAGAAAAGCTTTTCTTTCCACCATTTTTAGAATTAAAGTTTGTTTGCCAGTTGGGACAAACACGAATTCAAATAGTAATCTCTTTTCTTTTCAAGATTGGGCACCATAAACTCATTCTCCTCATTGAGATGAATGACATTGATGCTTTGGTTTCGTAAGAAAAGCTTTTCATTCCACCATTTTTTGGAATTAAAGTTTGTTTGCTAACTGGGATAAACATGAATTCACATAATGATCCCCTTTCTTTTCAAGATTGGGCACCATAAATTATTCTACTAGTTGGGATGAATGACATTGATGCTTTGGTTTCAACATAAAAGCTTTTCCTTTCACCATTTTTTAGAATTAAAGTTTGTCTGCCAACTGGGACAAACACAGATTCACGCAGTAATCTCTTTTCTTTTCAAGATTGGGTGACATAAACTCAATCTCTTCATTGGGATAAATGGCATTGATGCTTTAGTTTCTGAAGAAAAGCTTTTGTTTCCATCAATTTTAGTGTTAAAGCTCATTTATCAATTGGGACAAACACTGATTCACATAATAATGTCCTTTCTTTTCATGATTGGGCCCCATAAACTCATTCTCCTAATTGGGATGAATGAATTGTTCCTTTGGTTTCGTAAGAAAAGCTTTTCTTTCTGCCAGTTTTTGGAATTAAGGTTTGTTTGCCAATTGGGACAAACACGGATTCACATAGTAATGTCCTTTCTTGCCAAGATTGGGCACCATAAATGCAATCACAGCATTTTGATAAATGGCATTAACCCTTTGGTTTCCTTTAAAAAGCTTTTGTTCCCACCATTTTTAGAATCAAAGTTCATTTGCCAATTTGGAGAAACACGAATTCACATAGTAATCTCCTTTCTTTTCAAAAATAGGCACTATAAACTCATTCTCCTCATTTGGATGAATGATATTAATGCTTTGGTTTCATTTAAAAAGCTTTCTTTCTGTCATTTCTTAGAATTAAAGTTTGGGACAAAGACGGATTTACATAGTAAGCTCCTTTCTTTTCAAGACTGGGCACCATAACTCAATCTCACCATTGGGATGAATGGCATTGATGCTTTAGTTTCTAAAGAAAAGCTTTTTTTCAATCATTTTTAGAGTTAAAGTTCATTTGTCAATTGGGACAAACATGGATTCACATAACAATGTCCTTTCTTTTCATGATTGGGCCCCATAAACTCATTCTCCTAGTTGGGATGAATGACAATGTTGCTTTGGTTTCATCAGAAAAGCTTTTCTTTCCACCATTTTTTGGAATTCAAGTTTGTTTGCCAATTGAGATAAACATAGATTCACATAATAATCTCCTTTCTTTTCAAGATTGGGCACCATAAACTCATTCTACCCATTGGGATGAATGACATTGATGCTTTGGTTTAAATATAAAAGTTTTTCTTTACACCATTTTTTAGAATTAAAGTTTGTTTGCCAATTGGGACAAACACGGATTCACATAGTAATGTCCTTTCTTTTCAAGATTGGGCAGCATAAGCTCATTCTCCTCATTGAGATAAATGGCATTAATGCTTTGGTTTCGTGAGAAAAGCTTTTCATTCCACCATTTTTTGGAATGAAAGTTTGCTTGCCAATTGGGATGAAAATATATTCACATAATAACCTTCTTTCTTTTCAAGTTTGGGCACCATAAACTCATTCTCCTCATTGGGATGAATGACATTGATTCTTTGGTTTAAAAATAAAAGTTTTTCTTTCCACCATTTTTTATAATTAATGCTTGTTTGCCAATGGGGACAAACACGGATTCACACTGTAATCTCCTTTCTTTTCAAGATTGGGCACCATAAACTCATTCTCCTCATTAAGATGAATGACATTGATGCTTTGGTTTCGTAAGAAAAGCTTTTCATTCTGCCATTTTTTTGAATTAAAGTTTGAATGCCAATTGGGATAAACACGGATTCACATAATAACCTCATTTCTTTTCAAGTTTGGGCACCATAAACTCATTCTCCTTATTGGGATGAATGGCATTGATGCTTTGGTTTAAATATAAAAGTTTTTCTTTCCACCATTTTTTATAATTAAAATTTGTTTGCCAATGGGGACAAACACGGATTCACATAGTAATCTCCTTTTCTTTTCAAGATTGGGCACCATAAACTCATTCTCCTAATTGAGATGAATGGCATTGATGCTTGGTTTCGTAAGAAAAGCTTTTCATTCCACCCATTTTTGGAATTAAAGTTTGTTTGCCAATGGGGATAAACACGGATTCACATAATAACCTCCTTTCTTTTCAAGATTGGGCACCATAAACTCATTCTTCTCATTGGGATGTATGAAATTGATGCTTTGGTTTCAATAGAAAAGCTTTTCTTTCCACCATTTTTAGAATTAAAGTTTGTTTGCATTTTGGGACAAACAGGATTCACATTGTAATCTCCTTTCTTTCCAAGATTGGGCACCACAAACTTATTCTCCTTATTAAGATGAATGACATTGATGCTTTGGTTTTGTAAGAAAAGCTTTTCATTCCACCATTTTTTGGAATTAAAGTTTGTTTGCCAATTGGGACAAACATGGATTCACTCTACAATGTCCTTTCCTGCCAAGATTAGGCACCATAAACACATTCTCCTCATAGGGATGAATGACATTAATGCTTTGGTTTCATTTAAAAAGCTTTTCTTTCCATCATTTTTTAGAATTAAAGTTTGGGACAAATACGAATTCACATAGTAACCTCCTTTCTTTTCAAGATTGGGCACCGTAAACTGAATCTTCGCATTGGGATGAATGGCATTAATGTTTTAGTTTCTGAAGAAAAGCTTTTCTTTCCATCATTTTTAGCGTTAAAGTTCATTTGTCAATTAGGACAAACACGGATACACATGCTAATCTACATTCTTTTCAATATAAGGTACCATAAACTCATTCTTCTCATTGGGATGAATGATATTGATGCTTTGGTTTCATAAGAAATGCTTATCTCCTTTCTGTTCAAGTTTGGGCACCATAAACTTATTCTCCTCATTAGGATGAATAACATTGATGCTTTGGTTTCTATAGAAAAGCTTTTCTTTCTGCCATTTTTAGAATTAAAGTTTGTTTGCCAATTGGGACAAACACGGATTCACATAGTAATCTCCTTTCTTTTCAAGATTTGGCACCATAAACTCATTCTCCTCATTGAGATGAACGGCATTGATGCTTTGCTTTCGTTAGAAAAGCTTTTCATTCCACCATTTTTTGGAACTAAAGTTTGTTTGCCAATTGGGATAAACATGGATTCACATAATAATCTCCTTTCTTTTCAAGATTGGGCACCATAAACTCATTCTACGCATTGGGATGAATGACATTGATGCTTTGGTTTACGTATAAAAGTTTTTCTTTCCCTTATTTTTTAGAATTAAAATTTGTTTGCCAATTGAGATAAACACAGATTCACATTGTAATCTCCTTTCTTTTCAAGATTATGCACCATAAACTCATTCTCCCTATTGGGATGAATGACATTGATGCTTCGGTTTCATCAGAAATGCTTCCCTTTCCATCATTTTTTATGGTTAAAGTTCATTTGTCAATTGGGACAAACATGGATTCACATAGTTCTCTCCATTCTTTTCAATGTTGGGTATTGTAAACTCATTCTCCTCATAAGAAAAGCTTCCCTTTCCACCATTTTTTAGAGTTAAAGTTCGTTTGTCAATTGGGACAAACACAGATTCACATGGTAATCTACATTCTTTTCAATATTGGGTACCATAAACTCATTCTCCTCATTGGGATGAATGACATTAATGCTTTGGTTTCATAAGAAAAGCTTATCTCCTTTCTATTAAAGGTTGGGCACCATAAACTCATTCTCCTCATTGGGATGAATGACATTGATGCTTTGGTTTCAACAGAAAAGCTTTTCTTTCCACCATTTTTAGAACTAAAGTTTGTTTTCCAAATGGGACAAACACGTATTTGCACAGTAATCTCCTTTCTTTTCAAGATTAGGCGACATAAACTTAATCTCTTCATTGGGATGAATGGCATTGATGCTTTAGTTTCTGAAGAAAAGCTTTTGTTTTCATTAATTTTAGTGTTAAAGCTTATTTGTCAATTGGGACAAACACTGATTCACATAATAATGTCCTTTCTTTTTATGATTGGGCCCCATAAACTCATTCTCCTAATTGGGATGAATGAATTGTTGCTTTGGTTTCGTAAGAAAAGCTTTTCTTTCCGACAGTTTTTGGAATTAAGGTTTGTTTGCCAATTGGGACAAACATGGATTCACATAGTAATGTCCTTTCTTGCCAAGATTGGGCACCATAAACACAATCACAGCATTTCAATAAATGGCATTAATGCTTTGGTTTCCTTTAAAAAGCTTTTGTTCCCACCATTTTTTAGAATCAAAGTTCATTTGCCAATTCGGACAAACACGAATTCACATAGTAATCTCCTTTCTTTTCAAAAATAGGCACCATAAACTTATTTTCCTCATTTGGATGAATGACATTAATGCTTCGATTTCATTTAAAAAGCTTTTCTTTTCGTTATTTTTTAGAATTAAAGTTTGGGACAAAAATGGATTTACATAGTAAGCTCCTTTCTTTTCAAGACTGGGCACCATAACTCAATCTCATCGTTGGGATGAATGGCATTGATGCTTTAGTTTCTACGGAAAAGCTTTTTTTTCTATCATTTTTAGTGTTAAAGTTCATTTGTCAATTGGTACAAACATGGATTCACATAAGAAAGTCCTTTTGTTTTCATGATTGGGCCCCATAAACTCATTCTTCTAGTTGGGATGAATGACATTGTTGCTTTGGTTTTGTAAGAAAAGCTTTTTTTTCCACCATTTTTTGGAATTCAAGTTTGTTTGCCAATTGAGATAAGTACAGATTCACATAATAATCTTCTTTCTTTTGAAGATTGGGCACCATAAACTATTCTACCCATTGGGATGAATGACATTGATGCTTTGGTTTAAATATAAAAGTTTTTCTTTCCACCACTTTTTAGAACTAAAGTTTGTTTGCCAATTGGGACAAACACGGATTCATATAGTAATCTCCTTTCTTTTTAAGATTGGGCACCATAAACTCATTCTCCTCATTGAGATAAATGGCATTGATGTTTTAGTTTCGTAAGAAAAGCTTTTCATTCTGCCATTTTTTGGAATTAAGTTTGAATGCCAATTGGGATAAACACGGATTCACATAATAACCTCATATCTTTTCAAGTTTGGGCACCATAAACTCATTCTCCTCATTGGGATGAATGGCTTTGATGCTTTGGTTTAAATATAAAAGTTTTTCTTTCCACCATTTTTTATAATTAAAATTTGTTTGCCAATTGGAACAAATATGGATTCACACAGTAATCTCTTTTTCTTTTCAAGATTGGGCACCATAAACTCATTCTCCTCATTGAGATGAATGGCATTGATGCTTTGGTTTCATAAGAAAAGCTTTTCATTCCACCATTTTTTGGAATTAAAGTTTGTTTGCCAATGGGGATAAACACAGATTCACATAATAACCTCCTTTCTTTTCAAGATTGGGCACCATAAACTCATTCTCCTTATTGGGATGTATGAAATTGATGCTTTGGTTTCAATAGAAAAGCTTTTCTTTCCACCATTTTTAGAATTAAAGTTTGTTTGCATATTGGGACAAACACGGATTCACGTAGTAATCTCCTTTCTTTTCAAGATTGGGCACCACAAACTCATTCTCCTCATTGAGATGAATGACGTTGATGCTTTGGTTTCGTAAGAAAAGCTTTTCATTCCACCATTTGTTGGAATTAAAGTTTGTTTGCCAATTAGGACAAACACGGATTCACTTTATAATGTCCGTTCCTGCCAAGATTAGGCATCATAAACACATTCTCCTTATAGGGATGAATGACATTAATGCTTTGGTTTATTTAAAAAGCTTTTCTTTCCATCATTTTTTAGAATTAAAGTTTGGGACAAATACGAATCCATATAGTAACCTCCTTTCTTTTCCAGATTGGGCACAGTAAACTCAATCTCCGCATTGGGATGAATGGCATTGATGCTTTAGTTTCTGAAGAAAAGCTTTTCTTTCCATCATTTTTAGTGTTAAAGTTCATTTGTCAATTAGGGCAAACACGGATACACATGCTAATCTACATTCTTTTCAATATTAGGTACCATAAACTTATTCTCCTCATTGGGATGAATGATATTGATGCTTTGGTTTCATAAGAAAGGCTTATCTCCTTTCTATTCAAGTTTGGGCACCATAAACTCATTCTCTTCATTGGGATGAATGACATTGATGCTTTGGTTTCAATAGAAAAGCTTTTCTTTCTGCCATTTTTAGAATTAAAGTTTGTTTTCCAATTGGGACAAACACGGATTCACATAGTAATCCCCTTTCTTTTCAAGATTAGGCACCATAAACTCATTCTCCTCACTGAGATGAATGGCATTGATGCTTTGCTTTCGTAAGAAAAGCTTTTCATTCTGCCATTTTTTGGAATTAAAGTTTGTTTGCCAATTGGGATGAACATGGATTCACATAATAATCTCCTTTCTTTTCAAGATTGGGCACCATAAACTCATTCTACCCATTGGCATGAATGACATTGATGCTTTGGTTTATGTATTAAAGTTTTTCTTTTCCCCATTTTTTAGAATTAAAATTTTTTTGCCAATTGGGACAAATATGGATTCACAATGTAATCTCCTTTCTTTTCCAGATTGTGCACCATAAACTCATTCTCCCCATTGGGATGAATGACATTGTTGCTTCGGTTTCATAAGAAATGCTTCCCTTTCCATCATTTTTTATGGTTAAAGTTCATTTGTCAATCGGGACAAACATGGATTCACATAGTTCTCTCCATTCTTTTCAATGCTGGGTACCGTAAACTCATTCTCCTCATAAGAAAAGCTTCCTTTTCCATCATTTTTTGGAGTTAAAGTTCGTTTGTCAATTGGGACAAACACGGATTCACATGGTAATCTACATTCTTTTCAATATTGGGTACCATAAACTCATTCCCCTCATTGGGATGAATGATATTAATGCTTTGGTTTCATAAGAAAAGCTTATCTCCTTTCTATTCAAGGTTGGGCACCATAAACTTATTCTCGTCATTAGGATGAATGACGTTGATGCTTTGGTTTCAATAGAAAAGCTTTTCTTTCCACCATTTTTAGAATTAAAGTTTGTTTGCCAACTGGGACAAACACGGATTCACGCAATAATCTTCTTTATTTTCAAGATTGGGCGACATAAACTCAATCTCTTCATTAGGATGAATGGCATTGATGCTTTAGTTTCTGAAGAAAAGCTTTTGTTTTTATCAATTTTAGTGTTAAAGCTTATTTGTCAAATGGGACAAACACTGATTCACATAATAATGTCCTTTCTTTTCATGCTTGGGCCCCATAAACTCATTCTCCTAATTGGGATGAATGAATTGTTGCTTTGGTTTCATAAGAAAAGCTTTTCTTTTTGTCAGTTTTTGGAATTAAGGTTTGTTTGCCAATTGGGACAAACACGGATTCACATAGTAATGTCCTTTCTTGCCAAGATTGGGCACCATAAACGCAATCACAGCATTTTGACAAATGGCATTAACGCTTTGCTTCCTTTAAAAAGCTTTTGTTCCCACCAATTTTTAGAATCAAATTTCGTTTGTCAATTCGGACAAACACGTATTCACAGAGTAATCTTCTTTCTTTTCAAAAATTGTCACCATAAACTTATTCTCCTTATTTGGATGAATGACATTAATGCTTCAGTTTCATTTAAAAAGCTTTTCTTTCCGTTATTTCTCAGAATTAAAGTTTGGGACAAAGACGGACTCACATAGAAAGCTCTTTTCTTTTCACGACTGGGCACCATAACTCAATCTCATCATTGCGATGAATGGCATTAATGCTTTAGTTTCTAAAGAAAAGCTTTTTTCTCCATCATTTTTAGTGTTAAAGTTCATTTGTCAATTGGGACAAATATGGATTCACATAACAAAGTCCTTTCTTTTCATGATTGGGCCCTATAAACTCATTCTCCTAATTGGGATGAATGACATTGTTGCTTTGGTTTCGAAAGAAAAGCTTTTCTTTCCACCATTTTTTGGAATTCAAGTTTGTTTGCCAATTGAGATAAACACAGATTCATATAATAATCTCCTTTTTTTTCAAGATTGGGCACCATAAACTCATTCTACCCATTGGGATGAATGACATTGATGATTTGGTTTAAATATAAAAGTTTTTCTTTCCACCACTTTTTAGAATTAAAGTTTGTTTGCCAATTGGGACAAACACGAATTCACATAGTAATGTCCTTTCTTTTCAAGATTGGGCAGCATAAGCTCATTCTCCTCATTGAGATAAATGGCATTGATGCTTTGGTTTCATAAGAAAAGCTTTTATTCCACCATTTTTTGGAATGAAAGTTTGCTTGCCAATTGGGATAAACATAGATTCACATAATAACCTTCTTTCTTTTCAAGTTTGGGCACCATAAACTTATTCTCCTCATTGGGATGAATGACATTGATGCTTTGGTTTAAAAATAAAAGTTTTTCTTTGCACCATTTTTTATAGTTAAAGTTTGTTTGCTAATGGTGGAAAACATGGATTCACACTATAATCTCCTTTCTTTTCAAGATTGGGCACCATGAACTCATTCTCCTCATTAAGATGAATGCCATTGATGCTTTGGTTTCGTAAGAAAAGCTTTTCATTCTGCCATTTTTTGGAATTAAAGTTTGAATGCCAATTGGGATAAACATGGATTCACATAATAACCTTATTTCTTTTCAAGTTTGGGTACCATAAACTCATTCTCCTCATGGGGATGAATGGCACTGATGCTTTGGTTTAAATATAAAAGTTTTTATTTCCACCATTTTTTATAATTAAAATTTGTTTGCCAATTGGGACAAACACGGATTCACACAGTAATCTCGTTTTCTTTTCAAGATTGGGCACCATAAACTCATTCTCCTCATTGAGATGAATGGCATTGATGCTTTGGTTTCGTAAGAAAAGCTTTTCATTCCACCATTTTTTGGAATTAAAGTTTGTTTGCCAATGGGGATAAACACGGGTTCACATAATAACCTCCTTTCTTTTCAAGATTTGGCACCATCAACTCATTCTTCTTAGTAGGATGTATGAAATTGATGCTTTGGTTTCAATAGAAAAGCTTTTCCTTCCACCAATTTTAGAATTACTGTTTGTTTGCATATTGGGACAAACACGGATTCACATAGTAATCTCCTTTCTTTTCAAGATTGGGCTCCACAAACTCATTCCCCCCATTAGGATGAATGACATTGATGCTTTGGTTTCGTAAGAAAAAGCTTTTCATTCCACCATTTTTTGGAATAAAAGTTTGTTTGCCAATTGGGACAAACACAGATTCACTTTATAATGTCTTTTCCTGCCAAGATTGGGCACCATAAACACATTCTCCTCATAGGGATGAATGACATTAATGCTTTGGTTTGATTTAAAAAGCTTTTCTTTCCATCATTTTTTAGAATTAAAGTTTGGGACAAATACGAATTCACATAGTAACCGCCTTTCTTTTCAAGATTGGGCACCGTAAACTCAATCTCCGCATTAGGATGAATGGCATTGATGTTTTAGTTTCTAAAGAAAAGCTTTTCTTTCCATCATTTTTAGTGTTAAAGTTCATTTGTCAATTGGGACAAACACGGATACACATGCTAATCTTTATTCTTTTTAATATTGGGTACCGTAAACTCATTCTCCTCATTAGGATGAATGATATTAATGCTTTGGTTTAATAAAAAAGGCTTATCTCCTTTCTATTCAAGTTTGGGCACCATAAACTCATTCTCCTCATTAGGATGAATTACATTAATGCTTTGGTTTGAATAGAAAAGCTTTTCTTTTCGCCATTTTTAGAATTAAAGTTTGTTTGCCAATTAGGACAAACACAGATTCACATAGTAATCTCTTTTCTTTTCAAGATTAGGCACCATAAACTCATTCTCCTCGTTGAGATGAATGGCATTAATGCTTTGCTTTCGTAAGAAAAGCTTTTCATTCCACCATTTTTTGGAATTAAAGTTTGTTTGCCAATTGGGATAAACATCGATTCACATAATAATCTCTTTTTTTTTCAAGATTGGGCACCATAAACTCATTCTACCCATTGGGATGAATGACATTGATGCTTTGGTTTACGTATAAAAGTTTTACTTTCCCCTATTTTTTAGAATTAAAATTTGGTTCCCAAATAGGACAAATGCGGATTCACATTGTAATCTCGTTTCTTTTCAAGATTGTGCACCATAAACTTATTCTCCC